>JAZHPH010001264.1:0-11680 GCA_037356405.1 Nasonia oneida | reverse complement strand
GCATTTTACGCACACTGTATTGAAAAATATGCTAAATACTGACTTCAACTGATTACTTCAATTGAACTAATTATCATTATATATATATATATATATATATATATATATATATATGATGTTATATAAAATTACTTAATTTTTCATACTTTGATTGGTTTCTAGTCAAAAAAAACTTCTGCACATAACAGTTTTTATCTGAAGCGTTTAGACTAAAACAGAAGATAACCAAACAAAACAGAATTTTTTAGCAGAAATAGTCCGAATAGAGACGAAGACAACAGTTATTTACAGGTATTATTAGTTTTTTACAGTTGTTTTTGTGACACCGTATCGTATCACCGATGCCGCACCCGCATTACTTTTAAAATTATAGAATAAAATGGAAATAAATTTTAAATATTAAAAAATGTTTTCAAACTCTTTATAATTATTTGATGAAAGTATTAATTATATTAACAAAATATAACAATAAAATAATATTGATTGATAATTTTTTAAATTTATATTTATAATATAATGTAAATTGTAGGATTATAACAATCATCAAGAGGTGCAATAGCGCCGCACTGGCAAAAAAGAACGAAGTTCGGTTTAGGACAGGGCGACCCTATATACTTTAAAAGTGGGTTTTCTAACCTTCAACAAAAATCTCGATTGCATTAAAATCATTAGTATTGTGCTTATGCGTAATATGTTGGTATCTATTTAAATAATAATAATTATAATAATATTAACCTTATTTTTCATCTTTAAGAGGATTATATTACGCTATTAACTTAATGTTGCAAGTTAAAAATTTGCTTGGTGAATTTCTTTTCGTCAGAGTTTCTTCTCCCGATATTTTGTCTCCACCAGTCAGATGTATTATACGCCAGTGGTTACACCAGTTATAACCTACTTTACCGACATTTGTCTGCTACTCAGTAACACGCGTAATGTGACTAAAACAATAGTAACTCATTGTCTATCAAATAGATCAAGATTTCAAGGAAAATATGCTTTGTAGAAGATGTGAAATCTTCCTAAAAAATTTGTTTCAAAAGTAAAAACCTTGGCAATAAAAAGTAGTGAAATCTATAAATATTAAAATCTCAAGTAAATGTTTGTTTTTGCTATACGCGCTAAGATAAAACTAAAGTTAAAATCAGCTTTCCCAAAAAATATCCCAATGCGTATAGCAAATAAAGAAAAAACATTTACTTGACATTTTAATATTTATAGATTTCACTACTTTTTCTTAACAAGGTTTTTACTTTTGGAAAAAGCTTTTTAGTAACATTTATATTCTGTACTAAAATGTAATACATAATACATTATCTACTTCTTCATCTTCATCTACATAATATTAATTTGTTTAAATTTCTATCCAAAACGTCATTTCCAGCTCAATTTATTCAAATTCTTCCAATTCTAATTAAAGTTGTTTTAACTGTCATGTCAGTTCTAACATCTAAAAATATTACTATCGTTTTATTTTTTTTCTTTAGTACACCAATATTGCAGTATTTTAATGTAAAGATAAAATATTGCACTTGCCGGATTTTTCAGGGAATTTTTTTGGACTTCTTGGAATTTTGGTCTTCCTAAAATTTTAACGCTGATAATATACTTATGATTATAAACGAGGTTTCTTGGTGGTTAAACTTGGTGTAATTTTAAAAATAGCACCATATATCATTCACCATAACTATAATGGGTTAACGTAAGGATCATCCTGATACCTGGACATCATTTACAGGACGTGAACATTTTTTTGGTACATTTGTTGTATATTTATAGTGCATTGTATCATAGACTCTGTTTCGCTGTTCGCTATAATATTAAGTATCGAATGGTTACGTATCAGTAAATAATGTGTAACCTAAATAAGGGGCCAATTGTACTCAGTTTTCATCATGTAAAAAAATACACAAAGAGAATTGGTTATTGTTTAACAACCCAAAAAACTGGACAAGTAAAAATTTTACCAGTGATTTTCGTCTTAGATATAAAGTATGCCATTTTTATTAAGACTAAATATATTTAATAATAAAAAACAATTAATGATGTTTTAAAAAAAGGAAATATCTCAAAAATAAAATATTTACACACTCATATTTAATCAATAGCTAACACTTAGGGAGAGAGAGAGAGAGAGAGAGAGAGAGAGAGAGAATAAGTCCTGCGTGGCTACATTGTGCGCGGACAGCATCACTGCCACCGCGTTGTAGGGAAGGGCTGGGCGAAAGACAGTGTGTAATAAACTATAACCATTGTGAGTGATTATTCTTCCCTCTCCCTAACGTTCTTCCAAACGTGGCGATCGCGCCAAATCCTACGATTAAAGAAAAATCCTAGTGCGTGCGAGGCTCTAGGCGTTGCGCACCTGAGGCACAGCGTCGCAAATCCCTAGTAAAAATAAAAAATGAAAACAACTAAAGAAAACAGTTATGATCTGCAGATGACAGTATAAAAATGTCGCAATTAAGACACAGACAAGAATAATCTTCTGTTATCTTCAGTTTTATTCAGTTTGCTAGAGTTTTCTTCATTTGGCTTCAGTTTTTTTCAGGTATAAATGGTCTTGTAAATGTATAAAAAATGAATACAACAGAAAATAACTATTAATAAGTAAAGACAACATTTTTTTCCTAGTTTAAAAGTTTTTTTCATTTTATGATCGTTATCTTCTACATTCACTAGTTTTTTCCTAATCAAAACAGTTATCTTGGGATTTCTACTGATTCTTCTTTTAAAAACATGCCATTAATAACATAATAGAATTAAATTAACATGACTGTTGAAAACTGTTAAAATCTGGTACCATCCGCAGTAAACTAAAAACAACTGAAAAAAAACTAATAATACCTGTAAATAACTGTTGTCTTCGTCTCTATTCGGACTATTTCTGCTAAAAAATTCTGTTTTGTTTGGTTATCTTCTGTTTAGTCTAAACGCTTCAGATAAAAACTGTTATGTGCAGAAGTTTTTTTTCACTAGGAACCAATATATCCTTGAATAAAGATCAATTGAACTAATCAGGTGAAGTCAGTATTTAGCATATTTTTCAATACAGTGTGCGTAAAATGCACTTTAACGCACGCACTGCATGCGTTTGAGCACATTTTACATCCCCTGTATCGAAAAATAACGTTCGATATAAATGCGAAAAGTTAATTCTACACAAATGGGAGGTTTGTCAGCCGAGCGAATCACAGTGACAAAAGGAGTCGGGAGACGTCGGCGTAAAGGTTGTTTCAGAGGAGAGAGGTTAACCTCAAATTTACCAAGACGTGAGCGCACGACTCAGCGAATCGTCGGTGAGCGTTTTACTATTTTCTCAACCCTGTGTGCGCACAGTGGCAGAGGGAGCAGATATATGTCGGGATGTGTAAGGCAGGTTTCGGCGACTCTGGGTATCGTTCACGTGTGCTCACGAGGACGAGACTCGTTGTCGTTCTGGTTTCCTGTTTATCTCCTGTGATCACTTGTGTACACGAGACGGTTTCGTCGGCGGTGGTCTAACTCTGGCTTTCCTTGCAGTATCGTGTGCTCACGGTACTGCTCGGATCGGAAGCAAAAGCTGAACTACACTACAAAATCATGGATTCGTTGCTGGTGAGTCCACCATGGAGTAATTCCAAGTGCTGCTGTCTGGACTGCGACTAGCGCTACGGAAAAATTGCAGACGCTCTCTCCCGCCAATAGTTCCATGGCGTAACCCCAATTATCGCCGCAGGCCCCTTGGAATTTACGAAACACGTGCATGCACGAGCGACAGCACTATGACTTTGGATTGTTTGCAGGTTTTTCGCAATATTACGATTATTGTATAATCGTGAGTCTTTTGTGCGTGAGATAAGGCGGAGGAAAAAGCAGATTTTCATTCAATTAATGCCATAAACTGCTGCTAAAATTATGAAATTAGCTCAGACTAAGAAAAGAGATATTCTCATTAAAGAAATTTTCAAAGTAAATTCAAATTGTATACAAAAAGCTAATTCTAATATTTTTATTATAGCGTGCCAGTCAAGAATTGTCCCTCCGAAGATGTAAACTGTGAGATTTTCTATTGACTTTCTATCTTAGGTCATCGTTCTTGAGACAGTTGATAAATTCTTCAATACCAATTTATATGCATAATAAAAGCTCTAAAAAGTTGAAATTGTATCCAATATATTTGAAATATAACTTTTTAATGCATTTGCAAGTATATAGATTAAATAAATTAATGTTTAGAGGAGTTCCTAAAAATTTTGCTTTTGTCGGTGATTTGTTCCAAATTTCAACTTTTTTATTAAGAGACCTACAGAAATAAAAAAAATACTGGCTGATTCTTCATCAAAACAAGATAAAAAAAGTATCTATAATATTTTCTGTTAACCTAATAGTTTTTCAATTAAAAATCTGACGAATTTTGTTTTTTCCAACTTTGCATGATTTTTGACAGACAGACAGACAGACAGATTTGACAACGGTGTCAACGAACGACACCATGCGCGCAAAGCATTAAGTCAGTCTTGAACTTCTCGAAAACACGCATACTCGCACCTAGCGAATTGTCTTTTGTCTACAACGCGCTAACGCAATGGTGCAACAGTTCAGGTACCAGCTTCACTCGATCCTTCAACTTCGCACACTGAAAGACGACAAGCAAAAAAAGACAAGGACCGACAACACAGCCGAGCGCACAATTCCACTCGCAGAACTGTAAGTCTCCCTCTCTCTTTTCTCTCTCTCTCTCTCTCTCTCTCTCTCTCTCTCTCTCTCGTGCTCGCTGCGAAAGGACGACGCGAAGCAAACTGAAGAGGTGCGAGAAGTGCGATCTTCAATTCTATACTAGATGCATTACATTCAGATCCATTATGCTAAAGAATGTTGCCACCTGCGCCGACGAATAAAGCCCTTGATGACTTGCCTGCGCTCAAGATACGACTGAACAACGTCTAGTCTTCAGAGGAACTAAACAACATCCGCAGCGAGCTGGCTGAGGTTAGGAGGAGACAGGAGCAATCGGCGAATATGACCTTATCACAGCCACTCTCGACGTACAGATTCCACGCTACTACACACACATACATTTTATACACTTATACACTGAACATTCATACAGTGCACATACTGTTACGTTTCGCGCATTCTAACATGCCAATCAGCTTCTTATATGGCACTCACAAGGTTCTTTCCATTTCCACACTTTTCTTTAAACATTATCTCCTTAACTTTCCCACGGGCTAAACTCTGTTTCTCTGCACTTTTTTTGTCAAAGTTGTACCATCTTTTTTAAATACAGGACAACTTTTCTAGTTCTATGTCATCGCATATCTGCCCAGATACGGATCTCCTCATAATTTAATGTTACTAAGGATTCAGTAATATTAAATTGATGAAACTGAGCGAGTACATGCGAGAGAAGTCTTAAATTCTAGTAAAATATATAAAATATGAGAGATATCTTTTTTAAATTTAAAAGAATGTACTTACTAGTTCCAAAGTCCTGATAGAAATATCAGCTTCGCCTTGATATAAAAATATTTTTGCTTGTAACCAAAGTAAGCGCAAAAAAAAAATAATATTATTTTCGTCATAAAATTCAGTTTGAGTACTGTGAAAAATAAGATATCCCAATTCATCTGATGATATACCTATACCCAAGGTATTCGAACTAAAATTATAAATAATTATGTAATGGTTTATTTTTAAAATATATTATCTTTTAAATAAAACGTTTACCTTGTCATTGGAAAAATAGAGGGCTTTTTTAATAACCATTTGTCTGTATAAAGTTCACAAAACAACAACGTTTTTTCGGCATCCAAGTTCAAGGAACCATTCTTGACATTTTGATTGAATTGTGAAAAATGGGGCAAATGATCTCTAAAATAAAAAAATATATAATAATAAAATAACAAACAATTAAAATATACTTATTGACCCAATTTGTCCGTCTTTGTCTGTCAACTCTAAGCGCGAAAAACTTTGTTATTCATGCTTGAACAGATCTAACAACTCATAGGCGGGTACTTTTAATTGTACTCTTTCAGAATCTGGCCAGACCAAAATTTAGAAAAAAACACTTTTTCTTAGCCTACTTTTCAATTTAAAAAAAACGTAATTTTCTAGTTATTTTTTTATCGCATTTTTGATGCGGAAAAGATCTTGGCTTATTTATATCTTATTATTATTAAATTAGGTCAATAAGGGTTATTATAATTTATTGTAAAGCATATTTTAATCAATTAAAATAATAAAAATTATATTAACTTGTATAGAATATATTATTAAAATATTTTAGCATCCTCATATAGTTTGTAATGAGATAATATGAGAAAATGTGATGTTGTTTGTAAGGAGATAATATGAGGAAACACCTCAAAATAGATTTCCAACCGATTTTGAATAATCAAACTTTTATATTTTTGTATATATAACATTAAATTTAAGTTAAAAGTTCACTATTACAAAACGTCTTTTAGGAGAAAGCAAAATCGTAAAGAAAAACAAAGCCTAGATTTAATAATATTACGTCTCTCTCTCTCTCTCTCTCTCTCTCTCTCTCTCTCTCTCTCTATCTCATGTATGATGGGGTACTAAGACTGGAATTACCCGAAGGAGCAACAGTAGTAAGCTTTGCTGACGATTTTTCATTAGTGGTGGTGGTGAAGCACAAAGAAGAAGTGTGGGACATGACTGAGGACTTATGCTGTCATTATTGTGCATGCTAAAACCCTTGCTTCCATTCATAAATAAGCCGAGCACAGAAGGACTCCGCCACGCTCCGCGGTCCGTCAAGACGGAGATGCTGAGCAGCCAAAGCGAGTTCCTGGTCGTCACCCGACGATCCTTTTGTTAATGTGGTAGCCTTGCGCGTCGGTCCCTAAGCTCGGTGGGACAAACTTATCCGATTTCGCGCTAGCAAGGCCACAACGTTACACCACAATATTTATACCTTACATCCAGACGAAAACGAAGCCAGGAGATATGGGCAACTATATACATCATTGATAATGAAATGGCCTCGCAACCATGATTACAAAGTAATGTT
This sequence comes from Nasonia oneida, assembly GCA_037356405.1. Taxonomy (NCBI): domain Eukaryota; kingdom Metazoa; phylum Arthropoda; class Insecta; order Hymenoptera; family Pteromalidae; genus Nasonia; species Nasonia oneida. The sequence goes on along the minus strand of JAZHPH010001264.1, from coordinate 4,656 downwards.
TCATGTTCTCTAATGCTATTAAAAGAATTAGATAATTTTTTCGACAAGTAAACATATACGCTAAATCTTACAAAATGATGCACGAAGTCGAAATGGAAGAACAAAATCGTTCGAAAAAAAAACAACGTTGAGTTAAATAATAAAGAAATTATGATTAATTAACACGCAATTCTAATCATAATAAACGTAGATATAACGCAGCTAAATGTAATGAAGTAACTGTGGTATTTGTAGGTGAAAATGGTCAACCACCAGAAGATCGAAATGTGTGTATATTCAACACATAGGGCTCCTAATAATACACCGTACATTAGTAAACATGTAGATCCTATGTCATCCACTTATGTATCCTAATAGAGATTTTGGATGGATGCCCAATATGAAAAATAAAAATAACAAAAATAATATTTCAATACTACAATTTGATTGTCATAAATTCAGCATTATAAATGATTTAAATCTTTACTTAAATTTAGGAAAATTAACTCAACAATACATTGTTGATGCTTGTGTAAAAGTTGAAGGTTCACAATTATTTTTTTCAAATAAAAATCAACACCAATTAAGGACAGATTTATATAAAGGTGTCATGGATCATTTAAAAAATAAAAGCAAAGATGACAACGTGAAAATTGGAAAAATAGTTATATTACCTTTAACATTTTCAGGAAGTCCACGATCGTTACAACAAAACTTTTCAGATGCAATGACAATAGTTCAAAAGTATGGTAAACCAGATCTTTTCATTACCATGACATGTAACCCAAAATAGAAGAAAATTAAACAAATTTGAGAAAAAATGAAGATCTATTGATATATCTGATTTAGTAGCAAAAGTTTTTAATGCAAAAGTTAATGAATTATTAAATGAAATCCTTAAAAAAAAAACATTTTTGGAAAATGCATTGCATATACTTATGTAATTAAGTTTCAGAAAAGAGGTTTACCACATATGCACTTTTTGGCTTTTATTCATAAAAATCATAAACTGAACAATGCAGATGATGTTGATAAACTTATAAGTGCAAAAATACTTGATGAAATAAAATATCCAAAATTACATAATATCGTTAAGCAATCAATGATACATGGCCCTTGTGGTGAAAATAATTTAAATTCACCATGTATGGATAGCAAAACAAAAAAATGTACCAAAAAGTTTCCGAAAAAATTTAATGAGCAAACTACTTTTAATAATACTGGATATCCTCTTTATCGAACGACAATGGACGACGAAGTGACAATAGAAAACAAATTCGTTTCATTAAAAACAATATAGCTGATAATCGATTTGTAGTTCCATGCAATCCTTACTTCAACATTAATATGACAATTAAATTTCAACAATAAATAATCATTGTTGAAATTTAATTGTCATATTAATGTTGAAGTATGTTCAACTATTCAATGTGTCAAATATTTATTTAAATATTGTTATAAGGGTCATGATTGTGTATTTTCAAAAATGAGTCAAGGTAATAATGAAAACGAATGTGAAGAAAATTTCAAATACGATGAAATAAAACACTATTTTAATACAAGATATGTAAGCCCTCCAGAAGCAATGTATCGTCTACTACAATATTCAATGTACGTTTTATCACACATAATTTACCGATAAGCTGTACATTTAAAAAATAAACAATGTGTATTCTTTAAAGAAGGATCAGAAGAAGAGTTGATTAATAAAAACTTAAACACAACTTTGACTGCATGGTTTGAACTAAATTCAAACGATCCACAAGCTAGACAGTACTTGTATGTTGATATACGACAGGCTCTCTCTCTCTGGTGAGTCGCTTTGACAGCTTTTCATTCTGCTCCTACTTTCGCACTGCTTTTCTGCCGCTTCTTGCCTTCGGGCCCTCTTTTGTTGTAGATTGTTGCACGCTCTTTTTTGCAACCTTTACGACGACATATAAATCGCTGAAGGTTGCAACTTATTTTCAACATCTTTTCTGCACAAACTTTCTGCACGGCTTCTAACCTCAAAATCTACTCGGCTCGGCTTGGCTTGGTTTCCCGCTCGCACGGCGTCTCTCTCCGCTCCTAATCAACATCGAGGAGACATCTACCGCATCGAGGGAGAACTTCTAAGGCGTCTGCACATTGTTTGAGGTCGGTGCTTTCTCGCTCTTTACACTAACGCCCCATCTAGCCGTAAGAGTTTTAACAACGACTCTACCACTCCGTCGATAACTCAACATCACATCACGAATTTCTGCTCTACCGACTGCCAGTAAGTTATCGACGAAAATGAGTGAAAACGGCGAAAAGAGCGTTTTAATGCGAACTCTCTCACGGGTCACATTGAGATGATCAGGCTCTTTTTATCCACTCGCTCTTTATTTCACGTAATAGCTGTTACTGAGACCTGGCTAAGCGAGAAGGTGACATCCATCCCTTCGCTGGATGATTACCTGCTCTACAGACGAGACAGAAACAGAAACGGTGGAGGTGTGGCCCTCTATATACACAAATCTCTGACGGTTAGTGTTATTTCAACATCCGACGGTGAATGGTCCGGCAAGCCAGGCAAGCCTGAATACCTCTTTTGTGAGATATCGGCCAAGGGAGTTTCTCCCATCTTCGTGGGGGTTGTGTATCGTCCACCTCATGCTCCTTTTTTCCAAGGCTCTAACTTTATTAACGAACTAACAACTCACATGCACAACTACTCCACGAAGGTTATAATGGGGGACTTTAACTCTGACCAACTATCCTCATCTGAAGATGCCAATTTCATCAGGGCCTTCATTGATGAGAACTCCCTTTCGTCCGTTCCCTATGGTGCCACACATCATAAACAGGGTTCTGACACCTGGCTTGATCTGTGCCTAATCGACGAGCAGGATCGCCTGCAGTCATACTGGAAGACAGACGCACCTTTCATCAACGGACACGACCTTATCACGGCCACTCTCGACGTACAGATTCCACGCTACGTACCAAATACATACTCATACAGAAACTTTAAAGGAATCAGCGCTGAGAAGCTGAGAGACTTTCTTAGCGACTGTGACTGGTCATCTCTCACCACCTCATCACTTGACGAATGCATATCTTTACTCAACGCTAACCTCACTAACGCCATCAACCACCTCGCTCCATTGCGGACTGTGACTCCAGGACGACAACGTCACCCGTGGTACACTGCGGCTCTTCGTGGCCTTGTATCCGAGAGCAATAGACTTTACAGGCGTTTCAGGGACTCCAGGCTCGAATCAGATCGACGCGCTTACAGATTAGCTAGAGACTATGCTCACAAACAAGTCGAGGAGGCCAGGCTGAATTATTACTATTCACGCCTGTCCACCTTGACTGATATTGCTGAGATCTGGAAAGAGCTGGAGAAACTTGGAATTTCTGCCACCAAGGCCCCCTTACCACCTAGATTCACCACAGATGAACTCAACACGCATTTCAGCGCGATCTCAAACGATCCGCTGACTCCTGCTGTTGAGGATTATCTTGTTACCTTGGAAAGTCTTGACCTCCCGGAACATTTCGAATTGAAACCTATAACGGAATCGGACGTGTTGGCTGCGGTATCGCACTTTGACACTCAGGCCAGGGGGAGCGACGGCATCCCACAGGTTGTCATCTCAAAAGCTTTGCCGGATCTTGCTCCCTTACTAAGTCATATTTTCAACCCGTCCCTTAGCGAACCCTGCTTCCCATCTGCCTGGAAAATGTCACTTGTGCGCGCACTCAACAAAGTCAGCTCACCAACAGCCCTGACTGATTACCGTCCGATTTCACTTCTTTGCTTTCTCTCCAAGGCTCTGGAGTGGCTAGTGCATAGGCAAGGCTCAGAATACCTTGAATCAAGGCTATTACTAGATAACCTTCAAACAGGCTTCCGCACTGGTCACAGCACTCAGTCTGGCCTAATTAAGCTAACTGATGATGCCAGAGCTGGGATAAACAAAAAGAAAGTAACACTACTCCTTCTCTTTGACTTTAGCAAGGCGTTTGACACTGTGTGTCACGTCAGGCTCCTGAGAAAGCTATCCACCTTCGGCTTCTCAAAGCAAGTCATCCGCTGGTTTGCCTCCTACCTCTCTGGTAGAGAGCAGGCCGTCGTTGATGACAATAACGAACGTTCTTCTCCTCGGCGTCTCAACATCGGCGTTCCGCAGGGGTCCGTTCTGGGTCCACTGCTGTTTGCATTGTACATCAATGACATCGGTTTCTGCCTTGATACCGATGTTTTCCATCTCATCTACGCGGATGACTTGCAAATTTACAGTCAATGCCACCTCGAAGAGCTCAATTCTTTATCAAACAAGATGAGTGCCAATGCTGAGAGGATTACTGGTTGGGCTGAACAGAATAAGCTAAAACTTAATGTTGTTAAAACTAAAGCAATTGTCCTGGGCTCTCCCTACTACATAAACGCATTACCCTCAACAGCTAACACTTTCATTAACATAGGGGGTGCCCAGGTCAGCTTTGAATCTTCCGTGCGTAATCTGGGATTGGTGCTCGACTCTAAGCTTACGTGGAGGGAGCATATTACACAAGTGTGTAAGCGTGCTCACACACTAATGTACAGGCTTTACTTTTTCAGGAAAAGCACCAATCTCAGGTTGCGCAAGCACTTAGTGCAGGCCCTCCTGTTTCCTCTTATAGACTACTGTTCCCTCGTATACT
>JAZHPH010001263.1:0-11830 GCA_037356405.1 Nasonia oneida | reverse complement strand
TGTCATTGAACTAATCGGTAATAAATTTGGAATTGTCACCAAAATTTTCAGCCTTAAGTATAGCGATGTTACCGATATTATTTATTTAACAAACCAATAATGGTCGAAAATACATCTATTGTTAATACTACTGATGTAATAGTCGAACATTTTAAAAAATGCACTATATGCAGTCTGAAAGGTTAAAATGTGATAAATATGATATGATCCATAAACCCTGTATATTTATGCAGTCACAAAATGAGTTTTTTATTAGCACAGTACCAAAAAGGGTAATGGGCTGTAGTTTGAATTAATCTAATTCTACTAATAAAATTAAGAAAAAATTATAAGGATTAAGTTAAAAATAATACATTTTATATGCTCATTTTTTTACTTAATTATATGTATAATAAAATTACTACTTTTCCTCTGTTCCTGAATATTTTATTATATGATTATAAATAGCACAAATTTGTACAGGGTCTCGATCTTTTAAAGTAAGAAATAAGATATATAAATATGAAAAACTGTAATTTTTGCATTTAATAAATACAAAATTATGGTTATATAAAAATCTGAAAAAATGTGAAAAATTTCGGAAAAGTGTGAGATTATACCATGTATTAACGTACATAAAAATGTAAGAAAATGGTAATAAATGTGAAAAAATATGTGAGTTTTGATATTTTAATACACATACAATTAAACTCGTGTAAAAATGTGAGGAAATGTGAAAAACTGTGAAAAAATGAGTTTTGATATTTTAATATACATAAAATTAAAGTCGTGTGAAAATATGAGAAAATGTGAAAAATTGTTTCTATTAATATGAAATAATGTGAAATAAAGTGTATTATAATTGATAAAATAATTTTCCTTCTTGTTCCAAAACTGAATACTATTTTTTCGTTTTTCACAATTGTTACACATTTACGTTACAATGTTTCACATTTTGACATGATTCATCACAATTTTTCACATTTATCATTTTCGCTAGAGTAGACACCAAAAACCACGGGGCTAACTAGGGCTAGGTAGACGTCGTTATCGGCCACCCTGTACATCTAGACACCTTCCTCCCCTGTTAAAAATATTCACACCAAATTTTACATCAAATTTTATGTAATAATTTAGAACTTTGACAAGTACAATTTTACATAAATCAATTAAATTGTAAAACGTTACGTAAAATTTTTGCAACTCGAAAGACTCGAGTAGCTCAAAATACTCGAGCAGCTCAAAAATGCAACTATCTCAAAGTTTTCATGTCGTTAAACTAAACTGTGCTGCTTGCCACTAGGTACCTGTATTTAAAACATTTTTACTGAGTTTTATCTAAATAGAATCGATTCTAGTTAATCATTAAAATTAAAATATTTATAACTATAAACATGAATAATAAAAATGCCTACGACCTTATTGGGCAATGGCAATCAATAAGGTCAAAAATAGTACATTACGATACGTGTGACTTAAATGGAAGTATGTCTAATAGACCACAGATATGTGCAAATCCACGGAAAACCGGTCACTTTTGGGGGTCTAAACGAACAAAATTCAGATTCGAGGGTAGACCTACCGGAGCCAACTTTTTTGGGTTCCTTAGGCCATCCAGAACACGAAAAACCTTGCATTCCTAAAATTTAGAAATACGTATTTTTTTTTTGCCGGGCAGTTTAAATTCTCTTATGCAAATTTAACATGGAAAAAATGAACGAAAACTAGCCATTGCTCAACTGTACGTACTCAATGTCCGAGATTACAAACGGAAAAACATACTCATAGGACCACCCTGGCGGAAAAAGTCACTGTTTTTTTCTGTTTTTTTTCTATTATTATCTGTTGCTTATTGTTTATTGTTGTATAAAGTTGTCATTATCTATCCGGATTTGGAAAATTGGAACAAAAATAAACAGGGAAAAAGAGAAAAAATCAAATAAAAACCAATTACAACAGAGAAAAACAGAAAAAAACATAAAAAAACAGTAATAATCAATAAAAAGACAAAAACAACATATAGGTTAAACAAACTGAGATTTTCGGACTGACCGCCAGGTGGCGACCGGCTTTTCTCACCCGCAAGCGCTAAGAATTTACGATGGTTGGTATATAAGACAGTTCAAGTTACTACTAATTATATTTGTAATTGAACGGTCTTATATACTAAACATTGTATGCAAGAATCAGTTGAATATAAATACATGTGAGATGAGGCAGTGCAGTCTGTATATTTTTAAAAATTCCATAAATTATTATTTTTCACTTATATTGAACTATTTTTATGTGATTTAATTAGTTTTTAATCGCATTTACCAATTTTTTCTCATTATTTCATGCTTTTTACTGTTTTTTTCTGTTTTTTTCTGTTTTTTCTGCTTTTTTTTCTGCATTTTAATACATTTTATTGTTTCAAATTTCCAATTTCGGTGAAAAAAAAACAGTTTTATACAAATTTTTTTATAACTTTTTACAAATTTGTACATTTTTTAACAAATTTCAACATAAATATTCAAATTACAACCATAAAAGTACAGAATAAAACAATAAAAAGCAGAAAAAAACAAAAAAAAAATAGAAAAAAACAGTGATTTTTTCCGCCAGGGCAAAGTATGAGAAAAGATCTGTACTTTGAGCCCCGTTGGGTTAAAAATAGTTGCTTGGATAAAAAGTTGTCTACATTTAAAAACAGCAAAAAATCATAAATATTTCGATTTTTTACGAAAATCAGCGATTTTCCCATCTCTAAAATCCTTATAAATTTGTATCCGAGCGGTCAATTTTAACCAATGGAAGGTGAGCCTTGCATGATGTGCAGCGTGCGTTTTATCTCTTCACGCTCCTCGTACAGCTCAGCATACGTATCGCGGTGCTGTTGTATGATCCGCGACGTACGCTCCATCCGTGATTTTAATAGAGAGCTCTTCTCCTCCAACTGGCGTAAAACAATACTCTTCACCGACATCCTAGTGGAACTACGATCAAGTTGGAACTGACGACTGTAGTCGAAGCAGTCACCTGTAGGGTCTAGGAGGAGAAGGAGGGACGAAGGAGAAAAATTTAGACTTGTGTTGATTATTGTTCGATACCGCACGTGTGCTCGTACACCCGATACCCGAACGAGCTGGGTGACGCGTTGTGCAGCGAAATGCTTGACTGATACGGGATACTTTTTACGAGCGCTAGAGAGCATAACCTTTGACTCTCAAGTGCTCTTCGCAGGAAGTTGATATTTTTTAGTATCCACTTGTCGCCATGAGTCTTAGCAGGCGATACCTATACAGCGGAGATAAATCAGTGTGACAAAACAACTATACGTGTTTGATACTGCTTGCTGCTCGACGACCACGGGATACTTTTTACGATTGTGTGTGTGTGTGTGTGTGAGAGAGAGAGAGAGAGAGAGAGAGAGAGAGAGAGAGAGAGAGCATGATCTTTGACTCTCGACTGCTCTAAGCGTGAACTTGATATTTTTAGTATCAACTCGACGGTAAGAGTCTTTACACTTGATACCTATGCGCGGAAAAAATGGATCAGTGTGACAAAACAACGGTTCAGAGTAATCTCAAATGTAATTAACACGTGGATTCTCGGAGCCGTATATTTGATACTGCTTGTATGAGAATCGCTATAGTCATCGCTTACACAGGAAGTCGAATGCTATTAAATGTGATAGAGCCGCCTTGTATCGTGCGAGAATCGTCGACGGTATCATTATTTCAGATTGTTATGCATCTTGGACCCGTGAGAGCGTAGGTAATATAATACCTATTAATCAGGCGATCCTCTGACCGTGTAAGTGACATTCGGCGAAATTTTGATACTCACGAATGATAAAGCTGAGGCAAAACTTATCACAGGATGTTATTTTTTGTGCTTTATACTGTTGCGAGAGTCCACACATCTCCCCACTAGCAAGACGTTTTTATACTATATAGACCCTACGTTGACCTCAGGAGCTCAGTAGTCATGAGAGTAGTTGCATTAAATCAAGAGCTCGCAAGCATGTATAACGTAGCCGAGGAGTCTTTACGCAGTGTAGTGCTTCGCATCGCGGGCAATCTTCAAGCAAATAGTGTTGTTAGACTCAGGTGTACAAGAAGCTGGTGTCTACGCGTGAAACGTATGGTAGCGTGCCAATTATGCCGCGAGTTTTCACGTCTTTTACGATGCTGTGGGCCACGGAAAATTGCACAGCTTCATAGACGCATTTTTAAAAAATGCAACTTAGCTGTGCGATGCGCAGCAGAATTTTGTATGCAACAGAATTTTGCGCATTTACCTGTGTTGACGCGGTTAATGGCAGCATTCGAGGAGAATAATGGTGAGTACATTTTTATTGATTGCAATTTTTCTGCACTATATCGCGTTGTCATTAATAAAAATCAAACAGTACTTGTACTTGGCAACGAGGTAAACGGTGCCACAGCTGATAGCGTCGTCTGCTACTGCTGCTGCTACAAGCTCTGTTTCATTCACTCGTCTGCTTCAGCGCTAGGGATATTAGCTTCTGACATCTGTCATATTACATAGTATGCGATGCGTATTTCTTTATCATTACAATAATATAACGTATAATTATAAAATCAAAGAATATACATCCGCTATATTCTATGACAGTGAGAATACTTTTTTTTTAAACAACTGTTTTTCTCACTATACTTCTTGCTATTTTTTATTTAAAAAAAATGTGTAATCAAATATCGGTTAATATTTTGTTTTAATTTATTCGACATCAAAGAGATTTTAATATTCATGTGTTGTATGCATCACTACCTTCGAATACATATAACGTTTATTATAAAAAATAAGCTCTGTATTTGTAACATAAAATTGTTTTACATTTCAGCGTTAGAAAATTTGTTAGCCGACATAACCTCTGATGAAGATGATGATAATATTACAGAATACACATCAAGTGCATATGTTGAACCTACGTCATCGAATGAAGATGAGGAGGAGGAAAGAGAGGCCAGTGAGACGGAAGAGGAGGATGCAGCGCAAGCGCTGAATGCTGTAGCTGATGTACAGTTTGTACCGGCTGAAATGGTGGGGGTGAGCGCTGCCGATGCACACGGAGAGGAGTTGCGGGCGGAGGAGAGCGAAGCCGTAAGGGGAGAAGCAGCAGCGGTGGCTGCGGCACCTGCAGCGCTGCGTCTTCAGGTGAATGAGGCGATGGAGGAGGAGGATGAAGCAGTAGAGAGAGCGCAGAATGAGCACGATGCTAGAGTAGAAGAGGCTGAAGATGTACCTGCCAATAGGGATTCTCAGCGCATGGTTAATGTTGACCACCTTCTTGCCACATGTATAGAGCCAACAGCTGCTGCTAATAATATTCTACAGCGCTTGATGGAACGAGCAGCTGATGAAAGCGAGAATATTATTGAGTATGCGGAGCATCCATGTGTTAAAAGACGGCAACAAATCCTCGACTTTTTGGCCCGACCAGTAGAACCCGAAGAAATGCGGTACACAAGAAGAAGCGCTGGAGGCTTGGTTACCGAGCATTTTTTTAACCAGGGAAATCCAAGAGATCGTCAAATTAATGAACGTGAGTATTATGCTGTATTTAAATATACATTTTTCTTGAAATAAATTCTTATTTTTAAATATTATTTAAGTTATTCGACGTGGTCTCGAAGGATTTGCAAAGTACCCCAGGGCTTTGAAACAAGATATCATGCGTATCATGTATGTTCGAAGAGCACAAGAAATACGTTGGTTTTTCAATGCTTGTAAAGATAAAAATTCCATACTGTTAGACACTGAAAATTTACCTGAAGTGTTTAATCGTCTGGGACAGAGTTTTTCAGGACCACCAGAAGAATAATTTAAAATAAAAGAAAGTGTAAAATAGGGTATTCAAATATTTTGTATTCAATAAATTTTTTCAGAATATAATCACTCTGACGATTCATCTTGTTCTTCTTCTACAACCATTTTTCCCTTATCTACATCATCTTCGAACACCAATACTTCTGTAGAATCGCAGGATTACGAGGCCGATGAAAGTGATTTTTCTATTCAAGTTGGTAGAGGACAAAGAAGAAGAATTGAAAATTCAAGCAGCAATAATGATGATTTGTCTGACTACGAGCAAGAGGATAATCAGCCCAGTGAGGAGAATGAGGAGGCGGGGGAGGATGAGGAGAGAAGCGAAACAGACGGTAATATGGATTATCAAGGAGTCGATGAGGAAAGAGAGGATGAGGATATCCAGCCTCCTGGTAATCGTTTTGATATTTTCCAACAAAATTCGCATTATATATCTAAGTATAAAATAGAAGGTAGACGTATTGTGTTAAAAATAAGATCTCCTCTGAAGGATGGTTCTATAAATCCGATAGTTTGGTTGGAGTTAGTTATTCGCGATATTTATTCTTATATAATTTCATTATGTAATGAAAACGACATGATTGGCGTCTCCGTTAGAAGTTTAAATTTTGCACGAGGCCCGGGTGGGTTATCTTTACGATTAGTAAATAATTTTTTTTACAATGATTTATGGAATTTAATAAGCGGATTAGCTCAGAGTAATGAGGATTTTCAAATAGATGAGAGCTTTATTCTAACATTAACACTTGTTAATATACCTAATGGTGGCCGAGGTGGAAGTAGAAAGAGGATGAGTGTTGATAGCTTATCTCAGAGATCGGTTGTATCTATAAGGAATAACGATAATTTATGCTTGCCAAGAGCTTTAATTGTCGGGGAAGCTTATATGATGTATAAAAAATTCTTTTCAAACGAAGCCATTGATACTTGGAATATTGTCAGAGATAGCAGACGTGGCATGCAAAAAGAGCGCGCAAATCTCCTTACTATTAATGCAAACGTCGTAATTCCTGCAAACGGGTGCGGTATACGAGAAATAGAGACGTATCAGCGGTATTATGTCGCAAAAAATATCGCTATTGTAATATACGATAGTTTATCTTTTGGAAGTGGAGAACCACCCTTTTACGATGGAAGACTTCTGTTAAATTCAAATTCTTTTGACGTTATAAATCTTTTGTACGACGAGCGAAGGCGTCATTTCGATACAATATTAAATTTAACCGGTGCTGCACGCAATCGTTTTTTCTGCGAACATTGTAATAAAAGCTATAGATACGTAGATGAGCATAGATGCACAGCCAAATGTGACAGGTGTTTTTGTGCGCCAACGTGTAATTCTAATATAGATATTATAAAGTGTGTAGAATGTAACCGCGAATTTTACGGACAAATATGTTTCGACCGTCACAAAATAGATGGGTCATACAAAAAAAAAAAAATAAAAAAATATGCGATGTAGTAAAAGTTTGTAATATGTGTTGCAAACGAATTAATATCTACAAGTCAAAGCACGAGTGTGGAATCAATTGGTGCAACTTATGTCGCGAAAAACATGATGTAAATCAACTCTGTTATATTCAACCCATTGGGCGTAATGTTAACGCACAGATTAATCGTAAATCCCCAAAGAAAAACTTATTTATTTTTTATGACTTTGAGACGCGTCAAGATTCTGCTTACCGTGAACATACAGAGATAAAAATACACATTCCAAATCTATGTGTTGTACAACAGGTTTGCGATGATTGCATGGATGATGAAAATATAAATATACTATGCCATACGTGTGGTGTAAGAGAGCATATATTTCGCGATGATCCAGTTAAACAATTAATAGGTTTGACAGTACGCGAGAAAACTACCTTCGGTCAAATAATTTGTATTGCTCATAACTCTCGTGGGTTTGATGCGCTATTTATTTTGAGAGAAATCGTTGAAAATACCTCAATAGTACCGAACGTAATATTGAATGGACAAAATATAATTATGCTTCAATGCGGGCGAACAAAATTTATTGATAGCTTAAACTATTTTCACATGAAATTAAGTGCTTTACCACAAACCTTTTCTCTACCGCCAGCTAGCAAAAATGGATATTTTCCTCATCTATTCAATACTTTAGATAATCAAAATTATGTTGGGGCTTTACCCGAAGCATCGTTCTATGCGCCTAATGCCATGTCGACGTCTGAGAAGGAAAAGTTTATTGTATGGTATGAGGAGAACCGAAATACTTATGAGTTTGATTTTCAACGTGATATACTCGATTATTGCCGTATGGATGTAGAAATTTTAAGACTTGCATGCATGGCTTTTCGGAAATTTTCATTAAGTGCGGGAATACTTGTCCGTTTACAGAGGCAACGACCATAGCTTCTGCATGCTCCATTGTGTATAGAAAAAATTTCTTAAGCGAAAAAACTATCGGTATCATTCCAGTAGGTGTACACACACGGTTGCCCTATTTGTTTTAATAAACGACGAGATAAAATAATGTCATATGGCATAACTATGGATGAGTCGTACGAGAATACTTTTCGGAAAATTCAAAAAATAAAAGCCCTGGGTTACGAAGTTCGAGAGATATGGGAATGTACTTTTGATCGGATAAAAGCAGAGAATCGCGAAATCTACGAGTATGTAACACAGCATCCTCTTATGAGTCGTATAACGTTGAATCCGCGCGATGCTTTTTTTGGAGGTAGAACGGAGAATATAGTTACTAAGTACACGATCGGAAATAACGAAAAAATTCAATATACAGATATATGCTCTCTTTATCCGTACGTGTGTAAAAGAGGTCGATTTCTCGTGGGACATCCGCGAATTTTAATTGGTGAAGACTGCAACGAATTAACGCAGGGGAATAACAATAATCTCAACAATATTGAAGGATTAGTTAAATGTAGTATCTTACCACCGCGTAACCTGCACATTCCACTCTTACCAATTAAAATGCACGGACGTCTTCTTTTTGCTCTTTGCCGCTCATGCTGCGAAGAAATGCAGCAGTGTGACTGCAATCACGAAGACCCAAAAATGCGTGAATTCACGGGCACCTGGGTTGCTGATGAGTTGCGTAAAGCTATTGAACTCGGTTACAGTATTACGAAAATTTATATTATTTGGCAATATGAGATGGCACAATATAATCAAATTGATGGTAGCGGAGGTCTTTTTGCTGAATACGTAAATACTTTCTTAAAAATCAAGCAAGAGGCTAGCGGATGGCTCTCATGGTGTACTGATGAAGCAACTAAATTACAATACATTGAACAGTATAGACTCAATGAGGGTATAACTATGGATAAAAATAATATCGAAAAAAATTCAGGGTTACGAACTGTTGCTAAGCTCTGCTTAAATTCGTTTTGGGGTAAGTTTGGACAACGGAGTAATTTGAAACAAACTGAAGTTGTAAAATCACGTGAATCTCTTTTAAAACTTCTTACTTGTCCGGAAAGAGATGTTAATGATATACTAGCAATTAATGATAAGATACTGTACGTGAATTGGCAATACAAGGATGAGGCTGTCACTCCTGCCCCGCATACGAGTGTCGTGATTGCGGCTTACACCACTGCTCAAGCACGTTTAGAACTATATAATTACTTGAGAAGGTTGGGTGATCGTGTTCTTTATTATGACACAGATTCTTGTATATTTGTTTCGCATGACGATGCTTCGGATGAGTATAAACCTTTTATTGGCTCTAAACTAGGTGATATGACAGATGAACTTTGTGGTTATGGTGAAAATACGTATATAAGTCATTTTGTTTCGGGAGGACCAAAGTTTTACGCTTACACAGCTGTAACACCCAATAAAGATGATAAAATTGAATGTTGTAAAGTAAAAGGTATCTCATTAAACTTCTCAAACGGTGTAAAAATTAATTTTGATAGCATTAAGAATTTGATTAACGATGCCTTTGCAAACGAAGATCACGAATCTGAAAAAATGAATGATGAATGTAGTAAAATACGCTTAAAAATCAAAGCTATCAGAAGAACTAAAATGCATGAAATTGTAACGCGTGAAGAATCGAAAACATGTTGTGTTGTATTGAAAAAACGACGATACCTTACGTCACGTAAGTCTCTACCTTTTGGATATAAGAGTAATTAACTTTTTGGATGTATTTATTGTAAATAAAAAAAATACCACACTCAAATATTATAGATTTACTAGAAGACGTGGTACGGAGTAGACCTGTTGAAGAACCTGTAGGAAGATTTCAATTAGCTAATTTTATAGCAACAACTGACACTCCACCCAAATTAATAAGTAATCCAGAGGTGATAAAAATTAGTGAAAGTTTGAAACGTGCATTAAACAAAATTCCTTCAACCAAGAGAAATAATTCCGAGAGCGTTCAGACTTTGGAACAAGGTACTAGACTCGCGGCCGCACAACGCTATAGTGCACGTTTGAATAAGAAAAAATCCATACCGCAAAAAGCAGACAACAACAACAAGTGGCTGGCTTATAAAATTTAACATGTCTTATGAAAATCAATACTTTGACACTAGACACGAGACTGGATACGCTGGTGCACGTAATCTGTTACGAATCAATGGTAAAAATAAGAAGAGGAAAAGCGAGGTTAATGAGTGGTTAAGTAATCAAGATGCATACACATTACACAAACCTATTAGACGAAAATTTCCTAGATTGATGTACAATGTCACTAATGTGGATGATTGTTGGGAAATGGATTTGTGTGACATGCAATCTCTCAAAACGTATAACGATAATTTTGCGTATTTACTTGTAGTCATAGATGTTCTCAGTAAATATGCTTGGGTCGAGCCTTTACGTGACAAAAGTACAAAAAGTGTTATAGCTGGTTTCGACAAAATCTTAAAAAGAGCCGATGGGCGACGCCCAATTCTTATACAAACTGATCGAGGCAAAGAGTTTGTCGGATCAGATTTTCAAAATTATATAAAACAACACAAGATTAATTTTCGAGTAGCACGTAATCCTGATATTAAAGCAGCCGTCGTGGAGCGTCTAAATCGCACGCTCAAAGAACGTATGTTCAGATATTTTACTCACAAAAATACTCGTATGTTAGGTATATCGATGTTATTGAAAGTATCGTTTACGCGTATAATCACACTATGCATAGTGGTACTAAAATGGTTCCGGCAGTTGTAAATATTCGTAATGCAGTTGTGGCAAGAAAAAAATTAGAAAAAAGAGCTCTTAGTCAGAGAAAAAAGTCTAGAGCGCATATATACAGCGTGGGTGATCATGTTCGCATCAGTCGGTTGAAAGGCACCTTCGATAAAGGTTACGAAAAGAATTACAGTGAAGAGATCTTTAAGATTACCCGTATCTCACGTCGTCAAAATCTCTTCACCTATGAATTGACTGATTTAGAAGGTGAAATAATCGACGGATTTTTTTATCCCGAAGAACTAGCTCGAGTTGGCGATGATCGTTTGTCAAAAAATAAGGAATTCAAAGTGGAACGTGTGATCAAGAGTAGGGGACGTGGTGTTAAAAAACAAGTTTTTGTAAAGTGGCTTGGCTATCCTGATAAATTTAATTCGTGGATTAAAGCAAGCGAAATCGTTACACTTTAAACATGGCTGAGGACGAATTTTATTTGATATTGCTGAGTAACAGTAGTATGAAATATTTTTCTGAAAATACAACATCTTGCTTCACCACGCACTTATCGCATGAAGTACGTCTGTATGGTAAGTGGAGTGTTGCTCTCACGGAAATCAGCATACCATGCACGATGATGCATATTCAGAAACACGAATGTAATATAAAGTTTGTTAACGCACGTAGAATAGCAGTTGCAAGAAAGAGAGACATATCTGAATATTTACCGGATTGGTCAAACGACAAACACAACGATGCCATATTTCCACCAGGTGTTTACGAGAATCTCAACAATCTCACAGAAGCTATAAACAATATACCTGAATCTCACTTACGTATTGAACAGGCAAAGAAAAAAAGTGGTTATTACAATTTACATAAAAAGTGTGAA
>JAZHPH010001262.1:0-11852 GCA_037356405.1 Nasonia oneida | reverse complement strand
CACTAAGACAAACTTGAAATGTCATTTCCGACGTAATTTTTTCCGCTCTATCCGATTCCAAGGTCAAAAATAGAGGTTCCTATTTAAAAAAATCACAATTACCCTCAAATGACCTTGAAAATCGAGTTCAAGGTCATAGGTGTTTGTGTCATTCGATGGCCCCCTTTACCCCCTTCAACTTTTGTTAAGGTCATTTTTCGTTAAAATTAGTTTTTCCATGGTTTTTTGTCGTGGTCGGATTAAAATGAAACACCCTGTATATTAGGTATGAGACGCTGTTAAATTTTTAATTTAGCTTTGACCTAACATTAACAGTGCCTAGTGTAACAATGCCTGCATATTGGTGTTATAATAAGATTATGTTACCTTTAATACTTATTATAATATTATTTTTAGAATTGCTTCCTGATAGATGTAACAAACCACGAATTATAAGCAATGTTCTCCTAAATGGAGCAAACTTCGGTGATTTTGATGTTGATAATTTGCCAATTTTTGATGAAAATGGTAATCGTATAGAGATATTGAAGTATAGCGAATACGATACCAGATTTAACAAGAACATTACGAAGAATTTATTATCCCCTCATGATGAAGGAAACAGTATGTATCATATTTTTATTTCATTATATATATATATATATATATATATATATATATATATATTACGTTAAGAAATCTAATTGGAAATAATTTGCTGTACTTTTAATTATGCCAGATTGCGTTTAACTATACTAAACGTTAACAAATTATGCGACGTTCTGCTCAAATTTTTTATTCATATAAGGTTATGCCAATTGAGTAAAGAAATAAAAACATGAAGTTATTTAAAAAAGAGCGATCTTATCTTATTAGCAACACTGTGACAAACTATAATACAGTAAAATATACTATATTTACAAGCTCCGAAATACCATGTTCATGACAAGAGTGTTGTGTCCCGTTGACATCCTTCTTCGAACTTTTCTGGTTCGGCGTTGCTTTATTGGACTAGCAAATGTCGATCTTGACGTGGGGTCCTTTATCGGAATCTGCCTCACTTAGAAACCAACTTTTGTAGTCATTGTTCGACGGAATTAGTGGCTCTCAAACAAAGACCATATCTCTGGATATTTCCATTTTTCTTTTATTTGGAATTCATATCTTATATTGGTTTCAGGGACGTAGCCGACAAAGATACCGGAATAAGACCGTGGTTCCATCTTGCTTAAGTTAGGATATCTTTCTTTTTCGTAGACCTTGCATCCGAAAGGTTCAAAATCGGAGACATCAGGTGGTTCTCCATAAAGCATCTCATATGGAGTCTTTCCTCCCAACTTTCTGGAGAAGCATCTGTTATGCTTGAAGTTGGCTGTACTGATTGCCTCTGCCTAAAACGCAGAAGGCATCTTGCTATATCTTCTAGGGTCCTTTTGCGTCTCTCTGCAACTCCGTTTTGTTGCGGGTTGTATGGGGCCGTTAGACGTCGCAAGATCTTGTGTTTATGGAGCAATTCGTCAAAACTGCGGTTGACATATTCCAACCCATTGTTGGTCTGCAGATACTTAATTTTCTTTCCATGTTGAGTCGCGAACATGGCGCTAAAATTTTCACAATGTTCTTAAACTTTGTTTTTATGCTTTAGAAGGCTTACCTCACACCAGCCGGTATGATCATCTATGAAAGTACAAAAAAACCACGATGGGCTGACAGATGGTTCGCGTATCGGGCCGCATACGCCAGAGTGTATTAGGTCCCCCTTTTCTTTCTCGTTGGAACCTTGAAGAATGGTAGCTGGTACATCTTCCCTTTGCAGGCAGACCGTGCATTCGAAATTTTCTTGAATGTCCTTGACGAAAATTCCCCGCATGGATCCGCTTTTTGCAGCACTTCGTAGATATAGGACGTTGAGATGACCTAAACATGTATGCCAGTCCTGGAGCGAGCGTTCATGGGCCATGTTGCTCTTAGAGTCCGACTCGGTGACCTTGTTGCACTGCGCTCCGTAGTGGCTCTCGATTTGATATAGTCCACCTGATTCTTTTGCGGTGAGGAGTACTTTTCCTTCTTTATTCACAATTTCTGCGTGCGTAATTGAAAGTCACTCGGTGAACGTTTTTGTGATTTTGCTCACGGAGATGAGGTTGGTACGTAGAGAAGGCACATACAGCGCGCTTTGTAGCTTAACAGTTTTGGATTTGTCTCCCGCGCTTACAATGGAGGTAATGCTTCCCGTTCCTCTTATATCCGTGCTGGCATCGTTCGCGAGGTTCACGTTGCCGCAGTTAGTCGTATCAATTTTAGCGAAGGCATCCCTTTCATTGCACATGTGCGACGTACAGACACTATCTAGACACCATCGAGACACACGTCATCATGCTTGGCTTCGGACAATTCTTGGAACGATGGCCAATGATGCCACAGTTAAAGCATTTCATCCTAGCGTCCTTTTTCTCGGTATCGTTCTTCCGGCCTTTCTCGTTTGGGTTTTGTTTCTTGGAACGAATTCTTCCGCGATATTTATGTGCATCGTTTCGGGACTGGGAAGCTCATCGTGTGAGGAAATATCGCATCGAAAATTTTCGAAGGCTTCTGGCAAGGTACAGAGCATGATGACACTTAGCAGATCTTGATTTATATCGATTTCCATCTCTGATAGTTTGTCGACGGTATCGAAAAATTCACGTCTAAACTCGCGAGTGTCGTCGCCATCTTGCACTTTCGAAGAAATTAGCTTGCTCGCTTGTTGCGCGGCTTTTCGCATCGGCCCTTTCGACTGGTATATTTTCCCGAGTTTTTCCCAGATTTCTTTCGAGGTTTTACACGCTTTAACCTGTTTAATTTCTGATGGGTTGATGGCGAGTATTATGTCGGATTGGGTTTTTAGATCCGCTTCTGTCCATGCCTGTATCTTCTGAGATGCGTCTACCTTAGATGCCTCCGTTGCAAGCGTCGGTTTAGCCTTTGTCCCGCTGACGTAACACCATGCATGTTTTTCCATTAGAACTGCGCGCATTTGGATCTTCCATGTGTCATAATTCTCCTTGTTCAACACCTCAAATATCACTCTTGTCGAGTTCATTTTTACGAGAGGCGAAGATACGTTGAACGGCGATAGAATAACACTCCGAAGAAAGAGTTCGATTACTGTATTTGTTTTCACTAAAAGATCACTTCACTTCTGACTTCGCGTTCAGTCCTGGACCCGTAACCTGTTAGTGTTTATGCAGACAACCATCCATTTGTTGTACATTGTGTAATGGTTTTAAAGATAGTTCATAATACATTAAGTAAGCGCAGTATAGCGCCGGAATTCACATGTTACGATCTTACGTATTAGTTTAAATATTAAAACCTCAATTTCTCAAAAACACGAAAAGGCGTGTTTTTCGGGAAGCCACAGATATCATCGCCAGAATAAAATATTCGATATACGCACTTGATTATAATTATCTAATATAAATTAAGTTCTTGCAACGCGTTAAGTTAATAGGTTTTCTCTAATTGGGATTTTTATTTGTTCCAAATACTTAAAAATCTATATTTTATGGAAAGTTCGCGTTATCATTTTGGTAATCGTTAATCCAAGCTTTAGAACAAAATAAATAATGATAAATAAATAAAAAATTTAGCATCATCTCTTTAAAATAGTCTGACTAGTGAAAATATTTATTTATTATTTAATTTATGAGGTATTTTGCCCTATTCTTAAGGTAGTTCTCCACAGACTCTGAAGTCAAATGAGCGTCCCAGAATTAAAATCACGAAAATTTTAATTAAATTGTTTATATATTATGTTTATAAATGTATTAATAAACTTTTAAGGTCATTTTGTAAATATTTACGTTTAAATAACAATGTTTTACTGATATATAAATATTGTTTGAACACGGCGCTGAACTACGCAGTCATGCGTAAAGGTTAGGAATCGTACGTTTTTACTCTTTCTACGGCAAATATCTCGAAAATTAGTTCGGCTACCCCTAAATTGCTTTGAACCATTAAAAAGTACGAATTTTTAACTTTCATATACTTCTTTTTCATTACCGAATGCAGTGTTTTTATATACTAACGCTTGAATAATAGTGCATGAAACCGTACGATAGCCTATGTCTCTTTATATAAATGTTAGTAAACAGTTCGAAGTTCAAAGTACCTCGTGTATTTTTCTCATTTCTGTCCGCAGTAATTGAATTCTGTGGAAAACTACCTTAAGCAAGAGAATCTTTCTATTTTTAACTGCATCATATTAACCCAATATTTAAATATTTTTTTCAAATATTCAAAAAATTCTATGTTTTTGTTGTAGGTGATGAAAATTTGGAGTGCGACCTAGATAATAGGCTTGATTATGACCCAAAAAACGATTTTGATGACGACTTCGAAAACGAAGATTCAGTTAATGGTACAGTTCCTGATAAAGATGATACTAATTATGATGACAAAAGCGACCCTGATTATGACCCAAAAAACGATTTTGATGACGACATCGAAAACGAAGGCTTAGTTAATGGTACAGTTCCTGATAACGATTTCAATATCAAAACTAACTCTAATTTCAATACTGTGAAAAATAACTCTCTACCAGGAAAAGAAACTTCCTATCAATCTAAAAAGACTACAGAATCAAATGCTATTCGTAGTTCAAGTATAAGATCTCGCAGATCGGTAGTGCGACAATCTCTTGCAGAAAATCAATCAGTTGATAAGGAGAACGCGGAAGCTTCTATACTTAAGACACCAAACTTTGCAGGGCTTTCGGAATTTATTGATGTTTCTAAGATAAACACAAGTCCACTTGGAGAAATAATGTCAAATCCGGAAGCTGTAACCGTTGATGCTACGAGAGATGATAAAGTAAAAGAATACACATGCAGATTCTGTAAAAAAAAAATAAGGCATAAAATTATGGATCATTTTTCACGAATGCATCCGAATGAACCTGATGTTAAAGAAATACTTCGAATACCTGCAGGAAAGCGTCGCCGTAATCAAAAATTAACTGAATCACAGCTTCATAGGCAGAAACTAATAGCTAATTTACGAAATTTTGGAAGCTTTAAAAATAACTGTAAAATAGATAAGAAGGAAGATTTGCAATTAGCAAGAAGACGTCGAGCTACATCAGATCCTAAAAAATTATCGCAATATCGAATTTGTGGAAAGTGCCAAACACATATATTAGTCACGAGTTCTGCTAAACACCTGAAACTATGCACCGGTAACAAAGCTAGCTTACAAAAAAGTAAACCTACTGCAGCTATCAGTAAGATAATTATAGGAAATGTTTTGCCTATCGCAAATGCATGGCTAAGACCCGTGCTGACAAAACTTACACTTGATGAGACGGGTTTAAATGCAACGCACGATGAATTGATCGTTTTATTTGGTAATGACGAAGCATATAAATATCGTCATACTCCTCAACATGGCAGACAAATAAGAGCTGAATTGAGACTTTTGGGCGATATGCTTATTATGCTGAAGAAAGTGAAGCCTGAAATAAAATCTTTATCTAGCAGTCTTAACTCTCAGTATGCTCAAGTATACATAGATGTCGCTAATATGCTTGGAAATTATGACAGTGTACAGCAACGCTTTTTAATTCCCGCAACCGCGCGAGACGTTGGTAGATTAACTAGACAAATTGTGAAAGTTTGGACTAGCAGGTGTATAGAATGCCATGATCCTGATGGACAAAATTTGGCTGAAAATTCTTTAGAATTATTCAATAGAAAATTTGATGTTATTATTTCGAAAACTATTAGCGAATCTAATACGCAAATAAATTTAGAACGAGGTCGAGAGAAGATGCCGTCCATCAAGGACATTCGAGGTCTAAGAAAATACGCTATAGAAAAAAGAAACCGTGCTTACGAGTATTTAAGCAAAAAAGAAGTATTTGAGGTGAATGATAAAGTAATTTATATTGAACTCATTGAAGCTACAATTATTGCTTTATTAGTATTTAATCGAAAACGACCTGGGGAACTATCTCGATTAAAAATAATTTCCTTTGAAACGAGAGAAAATGTTGCTTCTGATATGGACTCTTATAAAAACATGTCAGAGATAGCCAAAGATATGTCTCGTAAATATGAAAGACTTATAATTAGAGGAAAGAAAAACAAGAAGCTTACGCCAGTTCTCCTAGATAAAATGATGATTGATTGTATCTCGCTAATTATAAAGCTTCGTGCAAATTTTGGTGTTCCTAAAAATAATCCTTACGTTTTTGCTAAACCACTTGATCCACAACAGGCAATCCAGGAGATACCATATTTTGAAGCTAGTACGATTATAATTAAGTTCACGAAGGAATGTGGAGCTAAGTTTCCTAACTTACTGACGTGCACAAAACTGAGAAAGCAAATCGCTACTTGTGGTATTTCTTTAAATCTTTCAGAAGGTCAAATCGATAACTTATCATCGTTTATGGGACATGACAAAAATATTCACCTTACAGTATATAGACAACCTATAGCTGTAAAACACATTGTTGAAGTTTCGCAGTGGCTTGAAAAAGCCATAGGTGAAGGAGAGGATGACGATGAAACTGATACAGCACCAAACAACGTACCAGTGGAAGAAGTAGACTTTGAACGAATGATGTTTGAAAATGATCATGAAGAGATAATCCCATCTAATACGAACAATTGTGACGAACCAGAAGCCGTTCATTTTTCTTGTAAGTATACAAAAATTTTAACGTACCTATTCTGGCCTTCTGATTAGCTATTCGTTAATGCACCCAATTTTGTAGCAAGGATACACAACGATACTATCATATGTTGGTATCTCGCGGTAGATAAAATATTGCAAATACGCAAACATGATCTAAAAACTTCTCAATTTGCAAATGTTTTGAATTCAAAATTCGGTTTTCGTTTTATCAATATCGTCATTAATACGGCAGTGTGTACGGATGGAAATAGACACCGGGACTTTAACTGCTGCGCGCGTGAATTCACACTAATTTTACGGCTCTGCACTTATATGCAATTAACTTGATTTCTCTCCTACAAGTCAGACGCTATCAAGCGCCACTTACTCAAAGCCGCTCCCGATTCCCATACTCAAGGGCGAATTTGTGTGAGACATCGTCCGCTACGGTATCATTGTGTTATTGAATGCGTACTTTTTCCTTTTTAAGTAGACGTATTCAAATAAAGCTCCACATAAGTGACCTCACGAAACCAGCATCCCACCAGTACCTTCGCTAGATAATATTTTGATAGAGACAGCAACCAGCCTGTGTTACTTTTACTTCGTCATTTGACTTTTTCATACGTCACCCGTCTACTAAGGTAATTAGGGGTTTAGAATTAAATTCGTTCTCTTCTCACCGCATCATTGCATCGTTGTCTTCTAGGCATTCACTGGACTCGCCCGATCACCTACGTTCCTCGGCTGGGGAAGTCTGCTTTCGTGCTACTGAAGCTCAATTCAGTTAAGTACGTTCCTCAGCTTCGGTCTTAGGAACACTTAGTTTGGCATGGCCCCTTCTACTTTATTGATTTTTCTCAATATCAACACCGATGGTTCTTCGCTTCAGTCGAGGCTATTGCGCTCATTCTTATTTGTCCTCTGTTTTTCTGCATTAGCTTATAATGTTACTGAATTAATTACTAGAGCTAGAAGTATTTTCTGTGGTTAGCGCGGATCCCCTAGGCCGCACAGTGTCGGGAAATGGACAAAATTCAAAGCGTGGGCCGTATCGTAAGGAATCGCGCTCGGTCAAATTGGAAAGGGTTCTTGGGCATTCCTAAAAACAGGTAGCACTGCTACATTTTCGATATTTTTATGCCCACATCTATAAAAAAACGGTTGTCCATTTATACCTTTTTGCACCAGTTTCTAAAATCCTAAGTTTGAAATAAAAGAATATAAAAATATCTTTTTTATATGATATAGTTATTTATTTTATGTATATTTTTCCAGTTTGGTTTGTACCAATGTAAACTACCTCTATGATTTTTTAAAAGACAATTCGAGTAGTTTTACTCATTATTCTGACCGTTAAGTATGAATTTTAATCGTTTTTAGCATGCTTCTACAGATATTTATATGTTTCGTTAGAGAACTAAGATTTTTGTAATTCTGGGACAGATGCAGCTACTTTTGCACTATAAAAAGATATCTTAATGAATTTTTTGGTATTGATTCTTATGATTAAACCTAATGAATTTCTGATTTGTTTTTACTGCATATTTTATTACAAATATAGAAATTGAAAAAACAGGGTAGCCGTTTTATTTTTGTGCATAAATATGGACATACGAATTTCGAAAATGTAGCAGTGCTACCTAGTTTTAAGAATGCCAAGGTATACTTTTCCATTGGTCTGAGCACGATACCTTGCGATACGGCCCACGCTTTTCATTTTGTCCATTTGCCAACACTGTGGGTCGGGTGTAGCTTGACACTTCGAGGGCATCCAGAGAATTCATAACGTTGGACCATAGCGCCGAGTAGGAGTTAGGCTGATCGCTTTGCGTGTCGTAGATACCAACACCTTGATAACTTTAATAGTAAGCTTTGCTTTGCGAAAGTCTGCAACGCGGTGCCTCCCCGCACCGAGCACGCAAATCCTCGCTCCTCGATTGCGCCCGAATTTATTTATTGGTATGCGAATTCTCTACAGTCTCGACAGTCTCTTTATTTACACGATGAACAATTCTATATTTCACCTATACACACGCACAAGTTCGTCTACCGAACTTATTGTTATAATGAGCGCCAGGTAGACTCCAGCTACTAAGTGCGAGCACCAATATCCCAAAGGGGGAATCGTTAAATACAATCGTGCGAAGTCACGACTGGATCTCAATTAATTTACTTCCTCGATTGTTGTTGAAATGATTTAATTTACATGCAAATAATAATGACGAGAGGATGTTGATTTAGGAGTAACATGCAGATAATTCACACTCATTATTTATATTTTTAAAGATCCGGAAAAGCGTTTATTCACGATAACCTAATTTTAAATTTCATTTTCCTATTGCAAATAGAAATGTCGATAACACGGATAATCTTCTGCAAAGTCGCGAGAATCATTCGGTTGCTAGTTTTCGAACTGTTTGCTTCTGTAAATCTTGTACTATTGCATAATGATTTACAAGTCTTCGTTTCATAATCTCTGCTGCCTTATCGTCAGCAAGATTTAGACTTTTCTGGGCCTTGACATTCTATTGGTATAGGGCTTACCTATAGTAGCGTCTAATTTATATGTTTCTCTTGACACGATAAAAAACCTACCTAAAGCGCACATAACCTCCTTGTAGTATGTTCCCGGAAAATTTTGTTGTTTATTTCAAGTGCGGCTAAATTGGACATTCCAATTGCCGTTATCTTAGCCGTGGTCGCCCCCAGGTACAGGGAAGTCGAAGTCCTCTTCTCCCTCCTCCATGTAGCACGACACAGGTGGCTTGTCCGTTAGTGGCTACTGATTCATATGATACCCGATGATTACCTGGGTGTTTCACTATTAATTACTCTCCCTCTCAATCGCGATCATTTAGAGATGTTTTCTTCAGCGATCGTACACGTTCAGTCGTTCAATGTTTCTCATCGAACGATCAATCAGATTCTGACGTATTCCTTCGTGCTGTGCACCCGAAAAAATTCCTACTCCCTATTAGTTCTGCTCATATAAGGCCATCTAATTAATTCGTTCCTTAATCCGCTTATATGTATGTAGACATAGTGATAATTACATAATAATTTTTTCTTTGTTTTTTAGCTGCTCCAGAGACGACTGCAAAACGCAAAAATTGGTTAGAACAAGAAAAAACAATATTAAGAGATACTTTTAAAGCTAAATATATCAATGGAGAAAAAATTTCTAGTGCAGACATATCAGAAGTATTTCAAGCACATCCGACACTTTTTGTAAAACGAAAGGATGCTGACGTACGATCGTTTCTTCAATACGATATGAGAAATGTGAAAAAATCTCAAATAAAAAAGGGGGGGAGAAGGAAAAAAAATACGTCGGAACCGAATTCCGACAGAAATTTATGCACACTTTGCTAAGTATATAGATAAAAAGGAAGTACCATCAATACCACAATGTGTAAAAAAATATTCAGTATCTCTGTCACTGATGCGATATAATCCCACTCAACTTCAGAATTTAGTTAAAAAAATAATTCTGGGTGAAGAGTTCATGGAAAATACTCCATAAAATGCCAAATATTTTCTGTGCATTAATTTCCTTAATAGGTTCTAAATATATTCAATATTACATTGTATTACGTATACAAACATTTACGTACATACGATAACCATTTAAAAATATTAGTACCAAAAAACCAATGTTCAAGGTACGTTAATGTAAAATAAGTATCTTTATGTAAAAAGGCGTTATTACATAATCATAAGTCATTCAATAAGTAACTGATTAGCATTTAACTATGAATAAGAATGCTGTGATTAGTGTATCTAGCGTAATTAACTTTTATTAATAGATAGTAAAAAAAAATTTCAACAATGTTAGTTTTACGTAGATATAATAAGAAGTTAAAAATATTATTTCCAAAAATAAAAACAAACGTTTAATGTTCAAACGTTACGGAACAAATGTGATGATTATGTGGTAAAGTCGTAATCATATAATGATAAAATCTAAATATGCAAAACTGACTTGCTTTAAAGTGACTGCTTAGCATTAATTAATGAGTATGATAATATTTAACATTTTGTAATACTATACACAAGTCAGAATATTTCCAAAAAAAAAAACAAAACAAACGTTTGATGTTCAAACGTTACAGGAACAGATGTGATGATTATGTGATAAAGTCGTAATCATATAATGATAAAATCTAAAAAGGCGAAACTGCGTTCCTTTAAAGTGACTGCTTAGCATTCATTAACGAGTATATAAATATTTAACATTTTAATAATAAACAAAAGTACTTTGTAAATCAATAAAAATATTAAACAAATATGATATTTTATATATATTTTATAATATTTTATAATTTACCTTTAACATATTTTAAGTCACTCGTATCTATATATTTACACCAGTGTACTATTACGATGTTACAGATTTAATTAATAAGGCATTTTTGTATGAACAGCTGTGAACAGCTGTGGTCAAATAGTACTCAATATTTTCTGAATATTGCCTTAAGGTTACAATTTTTAACCGGACATGAACAGTTCTACTTAAATAGATTTGATAATCTAATGTAGCATATTTTATAGAGTTCTTAGACCCAATCAACAATACTATTATTTTTGTATTTCTAATATTTAAGACAGTTCAAACTCCTAGATCTACAGTGGAGGGCATAAGGAAGGACTGGATTACGCCTTAATCATTATTGCAAAAATATCGTTGCATGGACACGATCCTGGTATACGAAACTAACCAACTCATCTTATTTTGAAAATTTTCATTCATTTTTAGAAAATACTCGATGATAAAGCGTCCAAACCTTGTTTCCACGACGTAATCATCATTGCTAGAATATCGTTACGTGTACGTGATCGTAATATACAAAACTAACATAAACAAATAATTTAAAATATTCATTTCAATTTTATTTTAAGGTGGTTCGCATTGATAATGCCGAAAAACCTTATTTTCACGACCATGTTGCTAAAATATCTTTGCGCGTATGTTATGAAACTAACATCACAAATTACTTTAAATGATTTAATTAAATATAAAGATAATATTAAATGATGTAGAAGCAAAACCTTATTTCGACGACCTTAAGTCTTGTAACGTGTACACGATTGTTGTATACAAAACTAACCAATTCATCGTCTTCTGGAAATTTCATTAAATTTGGAATTAATACTCGATGGCAGAGCGGCCAGACCTTATTTCCGCGACCTTCATCATTATTGCTAGA
>JAZHPH010001261.1:0-11850 GCA_037356405.1 Nasonia oneida | reverse complement strand
CCTTGAAAAACGCGTTCAAGGTCAAATCCAAGGTCACCATCGGGTTGTCCCCTCGATATCCTACAACTTTAATCTCTACCAATTTTTTTAATTTGGCGTTGCTAGAGGAATTACGTAGGCGGGGTTTCATTCTGGCTGCAGGACATTGAGATGACCTTCAGTGCCGCAACCGAACATACCATTCTGAACGTAAAATTTACCGCTCTTTCTATTCCCGCAATAAAAGAATGGGGTTCCTATTTAAAAATCCAAAGTTGACCTTCAAATGACCTTGAAAAACGCGTTCAAGGTCAAATCCAAGGTCACCATCGGGTTGCCCCTTCGATATCCTACAACTTTGGTCTCTAGCATTTTTTCGATTGTGGCTGTCCCTGACGAGTTATGAGCGGTGCCCGTTTAAATTGGGTCACCCTGTATAACCCACGAACGCTTTAACTTTAAAATTTTTTTTTTTGAAAGAAATAATTTTTGCCATGATAACGAATGCGTAAAGCGCACTAAGATTTCCTAGTGAAAAAAGCTATGTAAACGCTATGAATTGGCAGCGGTTTTTTTAGAGCTAAGAAAGAATTTAAACATTGTTTTTTATCTTATTTTTCTTTATTTCCAATATAAACATGTACATATATTATTTTTTTTAGAAATATTATCTAATCATCTTGACCAAATGTCGATTCTAAATAATTTAGCAGCCAAGCACGTATTGATACAATATTGTGAATGGCGCACATAGGTTTTCTCCGTATGCAGACAGCATGGTTGAAACAAAAGTACTGGCTTTCACTTATTACTTCTTCAAGAGGTGGACATCCGAAGTCTTCGACATTTGAAATGGATCGGCAAAATATGAAAATAATCAATCAAAAATTATCAGATAAAATTAAAAAAAGTTTGAAAAATGATTGAAAAAGTTTGGAAACGAATAAAAAAAAAGTATCAAAAAGTATCAAAAAGTATCAAAAATTATCAAAAAGCTTTAATTAGTTTCAAAAAAAGTTTCAAAATAATTAACTTACATGTTTGGCAAAATATTTTTCATCCATCGGGCTTTCTGTT
This sequence comes from Nasonia oneida, assembly GCA_037356405.1. Lineage (NCBI taxonomy): Eukaryota > Metazoa > Arthropoda > Insecta > Hymenoptera > Pteromalidae > Nasonia > Nasonia oneida. The sequence continues at coordinate 10,794 of JAZHPH010001261.1, read as the reverse complement.
CTCCCTTTATGAATATTTTTCTACTCCTTGCGTGCAGATTTGCAAGATTCGATAAAGACGATGATACGGAATATCGCCAGTTCCACGCTATTCTATGATGACTCTTTTCCAACCATTGTCTTCTGTCAGTTCTTCCCAGGCCATTGGAAGTCTGAAAAGAAACGCGATCGGTAAGGCAGTTTTCCTCAAATTAAGGAAACTTTTTTCTTTGAAAATAAAAGTATCTTCTGCGATTCTCTGAAATCCTTGAATGTCGCAAATATAAGCATTTTCTTCTTCACATTGCAGGATAGTATTTTTAAACAACAAATCTTAGTCACGTGTTCTTTCCTTCTTTTCAGCTTTGTAGACAGTTTAACAAGAAGTGATCTAGCATCTTCGTTTTATAATATGAAACTCCGCCTTTCACTCTTCCAGGAATGGATACTCAAATCAAATGCATAGCCCTCATTTGTTGGGCTGAAATGATGATTTTTGGTTGGTTCAAAAGAAAGAAAATTCATCCCTTCTCTAGAAAATTTTCCTCCTCTTAGTCTCATGATCTTCTAGGATTGGATGTTGGAAAAATGTGTAGCCCTCATTGGAAGAAAATTCATCCCTTCCCGAGAAAATCTTTCTCCTCTCTCCTCAGCACCGAGATCTTCCACCTTTTCTTATGATTATTTCAGCTTTAAAAGAGAGAAATTTCTCTTAGACGAGCACAGTTCATCTTTCGCAGTCAGCAAAAAAAAAATTCAGTCTCAACTTTTGTATACATGTCAACAGATTTAGAGAAATGGTTTACAGACAATATTAAAAAGCCCACTCATTCGCAATTAGAAGAATTTCAAGAAAAGGATTCAGGCTGGTCACTGAAGAGTAATATAAGTTTATGTATAAATATGAAAAAATATTCTCCAATTAAGGGAAGTTCTTATACTCCTCTTCCAAAGTTTATTGAAAATAAAAAAGCTTGTGTTAACGTTCATAATAACGACGATCAGTGTTTCAAGTATGCTGTTCTTTCATCATTATACCCAAGTAACAAAAATGCTAGTAGAGTTAATCAGTATCGATTGCATGAAAATGAATTAAATTTTGCTGGTATAGAATTCCCAGTAAAACTTAAAAGTATTCCGAAATTTGAAAAATTGAATAATATTTCAGTAAATGTATACATGCTTAGAAAGTATGGCCGCAAATTCGAAGTAACACCTTGTCATATTACGACAGAGAAGAAGGAATAACATGCAAACATTTTCATCATTCAAGATTTTTATATAGATGAGCATGAAGAAAATAATCGTGCTGATGAAGGTGACATGCCTAAATATCATCAGATTACAGTAAGAGTGAAAAGGTTCCTTTTGTTATTTATGCGGATTTTGAATGTTTATTGAAGCCTACTGAGAATGAGAATGCTTTCCAACTGCACGAAGCATACGGCATAGGATACTTCATAAAATGCAGTTTTGATGATAACTTATCTGGCTATAAATCATACAGACGAAAAAATGAAGAAGAAGAGACAGCTGCAGCATGGTTTGTTCAAGAATTAAAATCAATTGGTGAAAAAATTGACGCACTCTACAAGAATCCAAAACCAATGAGACTTACAGATTTAGAGGAAATATCTTTTCGGAGATCATCAACTTGTCATATATGTCATCAGTATGCGAGCCAGTTTCTGTCAATGTCCAAGTACTATCATTATCATGCTAAATCCATGATATTAAAGTTGGATCTCTGTTCTTTTGTGTGAAGACTTGTTAAATTATTAAAAAACTGACTGCCATGTCAGTTTTTACTTGACTGACTTGGTTCGGCTTTTCACCTTGAACCTTATGACTTCGGCGTCAAAAAATACAGGTGGGCTCATACATGAAAGTCGAATTCATATCAGCTATAATGAATTCAACTCAATATATTGTTTGAACATGCCAATACAAATTAAGTTGCAAAATTTCAATGCTCTGGGTATGATAGTTTTCAAATAAGAGCAAAAATAAAACTGTGAAAAAAGTAATCAAATCCAATAAAAATTTGAATTTGCTCTCATTTGTAAACTATCATACCTAGAGGACTAAAAATTTGCATATTAATTTGTATTGACATGTTGAAACAACATATTTAGTTGAATTCATTCTAGCTGATATGAATTCGTCTTTTATGTACAGACCCACCTGTATATTTTGCCGCCAAAGCCATAGGGTTCAAGATTAAAAGCCGAACCAAGATGGTTAAGTAAAAACTGACATGGCAGTCAGTTTTAAATAATTTAACAAGTCTTCACACAAAAGAACTTTAATACCATGGATTTAGCATGATAATGACAGATTTGGACATTCACAGTAACTGGCTCGCATACTGATGAGATAAAAATATCTGTGCAATTCACTTTGCAGACCTCATCATTGGTGACTTTGGGCACATAGATGACACTTTTACAATTTACACTTAATCAACAATGATTGAGTCAATGAATATCATATCATTTTTAACATTGACTGAGAATGTGAGAACTGTGTGTGGTGTTATCTGTTATTCTGCTGCATAACATAGCAGACAACATATACAACCTGTATACTATATTTGGTATATACTCTTATATGTATGTGTGTATGGTTAGGTACTGATTGTGCTGCTTTATAAATATAAGTAAGATATAAGCAGACAGCCTGTACCACCTGTAGTATACACTACGTAGCATACTAGTGTCACGTCGGGTTCAGTTCTTTCGAACCAAATCCGTTCGTTTTAATCTTGGAAATATTCTCGGTAGAAACTTCCAAGAAGGGTGTTGCTCCTTTTTACCCTTGCGTTTCCGCAAATAGGTAGGGATGAGCTGTCGCGTGTGGTGTGATTCGGGGGTGGTTATTAGAGCGGATAGAGTGCTAAATTTATTTTTATAAAAATTATGCAAACAAATCTAAACAAGGGATCTTAATGGATGATTTTGGTTTAGAAATTTGACTAACTTTGGAGCGACTGCTAAACAGGCACAAATCCTGAACAATCACTTGCAAAGTTAGTATAATTTTATGAAAAAGGAGAAAAATTCGCGATTTTAGTATTGTGTATTCAAATACTGTGATTAACAGGATGGATATCCTGATCGGCAGTTTGAATTACAAATACTTTATTCAAAACCTTTTAGGTTTAGCGACACTATATATAAGAATTTTATAGTCAACCGGCACTTGACTCTACTTCGTAGCGGAAAAAAGAAATGACTCTAAACCACACAGTGATGGTTACAATGAAAAGATAGTACAGAGTGAAATAACAGAAATAATCTTTACTTACCTTTTTTTGTTGTTGTTGACCCGCTGCTTGGGCTGTGAGTCTTGCACTCGTCGAACTTTCTCGAATAAAAGTTGGAATGAAAGTTTTCTTTGAAACGAATAAGGTGTCGGATTTTTTAGTAATAAAAGAGACACGTAGTTCCAATGTTAGAAGTATATATATTATAAAAATAAATGAGCGAACGGTGCGCGTACAAACTTATATAATTTCAAGGTGCGGACTGAGCGCAGTAAAATTTGTAAGTTAATAAATTGCGGACTAAGCGCGTAAAATATAAATGTATAGATGCGGACTAAGCGCGTTTATAAAAAAGTATAGATGCGGACTAAGCGCGTAAAATATAAAATGTAAAGATGCGGACTAAGCGCGTTTGTTGCTTCCGAACTAACTGAGAGCCGGGACCGAAGTGATTTTGAGTTGCAACTCGAGGATACTCGTAACCTTAGGCCCATCCCTCGATTTCCCTCCTCGAGAGATTTTCGGAGGATTTTCCAATGGAAAGAGAGTTTCCTCGAGGACTCCTCCTACGCTTGGGTCTAGAGACCCCCTACTCTAACTAAATTTTCCGGGGGAGAGACCAAGATGGTTTCTCTGTCCCCGAGGCAGATAGCGACGATTGTACCATTTACAGATGCAAAAATGAATATTTATAAAAGATTGTTTAAAATATAGTATTCATGGATTATTTTTATTATTGTTAGTAAAGATTTTTGACTATTATCTTGATTCGTTAAAATTTTTATTTTCAAGTATTGATTTTTGATAAATAAATTTTGTAATTTGATTATTTGTTTAATAATTACTCTTTAGAAAATACTGTTTAAACAATCTTGTATGAATATTAGTCATAATATTCCCTATTATAAATGTTTATGTGTTGTAGATAATTTTTACAGGAAAATCACGTTCAACTATGCGCCGTTTTACCCGCACTTCCCCTTCCTTGTACAAAAAGAATCGTTAAATAATCGTAAATGAATAAGGATAAAAATCTATTGCAATGCTCAGTCCGTTATACGCAACTTATCTTCTAACTTAGAAATAACTTACAATAAAAATTATAACAAATAGTTGCGTTTAAGTTAATATATAATAATAATAATAATAATCATAATAACTACTAAATTGTTGTAGCGTTCGGATGAATTTCGGTGTGTTGGTTTTCCTGCATTAAACTTTTGTATTATTTATCTATAACTAATTGTATATTTGACAATTAGTAATCTTTTATTATTGTTTCGTGGCTTTTTGTAGTATAAATTTAATTAATTTTTACGGTGTAACTATTTGTATATATGAGTAAACTAATACTTAACATTATTTTTTATTTAACTAAATAATTATAATTTATTTATCGCACTTGATGTTCTGATATTTGTTGACGATTCTATATGAAATAGTGATATATATTTAATTTTTTATGGGAAATCTAAATTTTATTGTTAATAGTTATTATACATTTTGTTTTTACTCGATTTGCCATACAAGTGCGCAGTCTTAAAGTATTTATAAATGCAAATTAAAATCTAAAAAATATTGATTAGCTTAATAATAAAATGTTTATAATATTTCTTAATAATTAGGCAACTATTTGTTTATAAAATAAGAAGGATATGCAGTGGAAAATCTATTTTCGGTTATATAACAGCAGGAGGTAGAGTGGTTTCAAGATTTACATGAGAGGACAAGAGGGAAAAGTACAGATTTTCAGGGCACGTGCGCGACTGTAAACATCGCCAGATTTCCGCCCCGCCCAAATTTTCCCAACGCTTTGAGTCGTAAAACTGGGGACAAGTAGGGTGATACTTAGAATTTTATAGTTTGCAGCTGGCCCTGTTAGCCTATAGTTTTAAGAAAAAATATACTCAATGACAATTCGAGATGCGCGTCTCCGAAGGAAACCAGCGACACTCGAGATTCTACTTGGTTTATTATCATGTTTACTAAGAAAAAGGTCTCTGGGAACGGAAAAGCCGAAAACCCAGAAACTTGTAGGTATATCGCGGAGAGATTACTTTTTTTCGTAGGCAAACGGGATGCGCGTGCATATACAATCTAATGTATATACAGCTTATCGTTTCGTCTGTCGAGCATTTCATATTATTTTCTGGGAAAAAAAAATTTTGTTTCTAGAAAAAAGGCGGCGACGTTACACTAGGTTAAGTTGTTACTTTTTGCCTCTTTAACACGCACATTTGAAAAATTATCACAATTATTTGGATAAACGGTAGATTTAAGTAGATTTTTAATTAAAAATAATTATCGTTATTAAATATGTTTTGATTTTTTGATTAAATATGTTTAATCGTATAATAGATTTGTATAAATTATAATTGGCAGTTCTTAGCCAGTGACATGTACTTCGTACTGGCCAGTAGCACTGGCCAGTCACTAGTCTGCTCACCAGTTTCGCTGCTCTATTTTCTACCAGGGATAATCCAAGCTATAAGACGACCTGTGCATTGCACAACGTCAAACTCATGAAATTGTTCTATCAACATAAACTGTAAAGTAAAATAAAAAAATTAAAAAAATTAAAAATAGTAGAGAACGTTATAGATATTCCAAAACATAATAGAGAGAGGAAAAATTATCCCACTCTCTCAACGGGTGCTAAAACACTCTGAGAGGAGAGAGGGTGTTTTAGTATCTTGGAGAGAGAGGGGATCCCTCCTCTTCCATCGGGTATCAAAACACTCTGAGAGAAGAGGGGGTGTTTTAGTATGCCTATGTTTTGGTATGCCTATAGCCTATCTAACATGCATTGCAAGTGACTACTCAGGAGTTGCGCCTGTTTAGTAGTTGCTCCAAAGTCAAGTCAAAATTAAACTAAACTCAAGCCCCATATTCATTACAACTTAATATTTAGATTTGGCTTATTGTAAAATAAAAGTTTCTTTCTTTTCGTTACTAAACATTTTCCCGGCGAACACTTTTCTTTACGCGCGACAAGCTCAACCTTACCTATTTGCGGCAACGCAAGGGTAGAAAGGAGCGACACACTTTTACGATTTTCTCAGTAGAGAAAGCGTAAATTAAAACTGAAGAATTGGTTGCACTAATTCCGATGTAGCAACAGACTGCATGCATAACAAAGATAAACGTAATCGGATTCTTTCACAAAATCTTCAGAATATCATCAAAGCGTCTTCCACATCTTGCCCGAAAGACGAAAAGTCCCTCGTGAAGTTTCAGCTTCAGAGCGTGTCGAGAATTCCTCGAGGGCCAGATCAACTCGGCTTTTTTATCAGCGCGACGCTCGAGAGTGAAAAAATTCCGCCGGCGAGCGAGCTAGCTGCTGCAGGCAAAGATGTTAATCGCCCTTGTGAGACGGTCAAGAGACATACATTATCTCGCTCAAAAATTCGCCAACGTCGCCGGTGCGCGATCAAAGCGCATTAACTCTCGCGCCTTCCTCTCCTGGGTATCGAGGAGAGCTGCGCTCGTTCGCTCTTTTTTTCAGCCCTTAGGCTTCCCTAGCCAGCGCTCGCATTTCTGCCTCTTTTTGTCGCTATCTTTCGAAGGATTTTCCCTTCGGCTTTTTTCGCATTTTCTATTTCGTCCGCCCTCTTTAACCGTATATTCGCAAATTTTTTCGGCTCTTTTTGCGTCGTTGCGAATATAGCTCTCGTTTTTCAGCCATAATCCTCCAATTTCGCCCACTCTGTTCTTCTTTCTTTTGTCCGAGGTCTGCTGTTTCATTCCTCTTTCCTTTCGAACCTTCACCATCGATCGTCGCGATTTTCTAAAATGTCCTCTTTTAAATTATCAATATTCGAATTAATGGGTTCTCTTCGAAGTAAAACCGTTGCTCTTGGAAAAAAGAGAATTCGCTTCACGGTCAAGATAAGAACAAGCGATGAGCTTCTGTGTAGTGTAACGTCATGCGTATTTTTACATTACACTTATTTCAATCAATAATTTGACTCTTAACCCATAGTATATCCAAGCGTAAGAAAAGTCACTCGCCAACATATTCTCTGAAAATTTCCCACGCATCGACTCAAATACTATCGTACATCTTTTTCCGACCGACCTTTTTTTTGGAAAGGACAGTATCTGCGCCTTAGTTTGTAAAGTGCACTCGAAATTTCAACTCAGAGTCGAAGCGTCGCATTGCGGTCATCTGTAAAATGTACAAAAAAAAAGGTTTTACGACTTCCGGGCTCCGAAACGCCGCGCACGTGCATCCTTGTTCGTAGAAAAACCATAAAAATTTCGACGGTTACAACTTTCACTTTTGAGCGACGCTTCCCTTTCTTTTAAATATTTTTGAATTTGGCATGTAACTATTGATTATATTAACGGATGTAATTTGCGATTATATTAATATTAGTTATTTCTAAACCGATAGATTTTAAGCGGTATAAATAGGTATAAACGTTATACAATAATATTTTTGATGACGCCTAAATTATTGTTGCTTTGAACTTTTAGTATAATTCATTATTCATATCAGAATTGCATTATTATTTATCATCATTGATTATTACAAATTACTATATGTATACAAATTAATAGAACAAAACCGATATACTTATTATTTCCATTCCCTGTCCACCGAGGACATCACTTTTGCATTAATAGCTAAAAATAAAATTAACATTTGCGGATATACAGTTTATCAAACAGAACATCCTAAATTATTTATTTTTGAAGCAGTAAAAGGTATATCAGTAGATAGGCTATAGGCATACCAAAACATAGGCATACTAAAACACCCCCTCTCCTCTCAGAGTGTTTTGGTACCCGATGGAAGAGGAGGGATTCCCTCTCTCTCTCCAAGATACTAAAACACCCTCTTTCATCTGAGAGTGTTTTAGTATCCGATGCGAGAGTGGGAGAGTATCCCCAGTCTACCCCCATATGTATATTTTGAAAGCCTATAGCGTTCTTTCAATCCCTTCCCTTGCATAAGCGATTCAAAGTTTTCTCACCGCCTACAAATGCTATTGGCTGCTTGTGGGACCACCCCTAATTTTAAGTCCCAATTAGATTTCCTAGAAAAGCTAGGCAGTTTTCCTTCCAGAGATCCGCTTTTAGCGATTGACAAGTGGCGTAGAGACAATGGTCACAAAAATGCACTCAGACCGATAGGCCTGCAGAGAGCCCGAAGATGAACATGAGCTGATAGGACTAGAGAACGACAAACAATACTTATAGTGATTGACAAGTAACCTAGAGGCATGCACCAAGACCGATTTGTTGCGCTACCTGTAGAGAGCACGGAGATTAACACGTCGTACAGACTTTGACGAGTTTCCTAGAGGCCTGTAGGGAATCCCCCAAAAAGATGCACCGATAAGTTTTATGAAGATACCCCTCCCTTTTTTTTGTTTCGCTAGCAGTGGGCGAAAATGCATGAGTGTCGCAGATACCTGCAGAGATGAACGTTGTAAAGGCTTTTAGCGTTTGACGAGTGACCGAAGAGGGCCGCAGGAATCTAGAAACCATACCCGCTGGCAAGACCTTTCTTTTTGTTTCGCTACCCACGGTGAAAATCAATTATTTTTTGGAAAAGGTCTGCAAAAGTGCCCATAGATTATCTCACGAAGGCAAGTGAAATTTTTATTTGACGGGGAGGAGCATGGTCAAGGGAGGTGTTTTTGGAGGATTTTGAGGATTTTCGGCAAAATAATGAAAAGTGTGCTCCTGTTTTCGAGTATAAATAACCCCTCAAGATACACCGGAGTCAGTCACAGGTTTTCTTGCAAGCTGTCAAGAAATTGTCTTCGAAGAAAAGTTCATCAATGCAGCCTTCTCGGAGCCGACGAAGTCTACAGGATGCTCAGGAGCGTATACATTGGCTGATCGCCAACGCACCGACTCTCCTGACGATGCTAGACTACGTGTCCTGGGCCATGGACATAGTAGAAACATGTAAGTTAATTTTCTTATTACTCCACTTTAAAGTCACAAATTTTTTAAGTTTTTAATTAATTTTAAAAAATTTTTTTAATGTTGCAGTGCCGCAACCACCGAATGCTGCTTTGCAACAATTGTCGCCGCGACGATCGCCGACAGCTGACCCGCCTCGACGATCCCCGGTGGCTGACCTGCCTCAGCGACCTCCGCCGGCTGACCCACTGCGGCGATCCCCGGCTGCTGACCCGCCGCGGCGATCCCCAGTAGCTTACCCGCCGCATCGATCGCCGACAGCTGTCCCGCCTCGTGGATCTCCGGCGGCTGACCTGTCTTAACGATCCCCGGCGGCTGACCCGCCGCAGCGATACCCAGCTGCTAACTCGTCTGGACGATCCCCATTGGCTGAGCAGCCCCGGCGATCGCCGACGGCTGAGCAGCCTCGGCAATCCTCGGCGACCCGAAGAAGACGGTCTCGCTCGAGCTCGAGCTCCAGCTCCAGAAGAAGAAGAAGGCAGGAGAGAGAGAGAGACGTCACCAAAACCAGGAACATCTACAATGACTCCAGGTAAAAATGCTTCAACAGTAAATTAGTTTTATTTTGTATTATTTTTTATACAATAAATTAATTTTTTTGTTCGTTTAATTTTTTCAGAGGTTACGAGACCAGTACCGAGATGTGGTATTTTACAATTGAAAAGGACAGACAGTCAACAGCAGCAGCAACAGCAATAACAGCAGCAACAGCAGCAACAGCAGCTGCAACCACAGTCGCAGCAACAACGGCAACAGCAACAACAACGCAATTTACCGAGGATTATAGATGATGAGATAATAATAGATCATGTAAACGTAAATAAAATTTACAAAAATTATAAAAAAAATAAATTTAAAGAACTGTGAACACCTCACCATTAATTAAAACTTTGAATTCTGGAAAAATCCCGCCAGCGCTGACTGATGGTTAACTGAAGCTGCTGCGCATGCGCGTCAGCTCCGATTAACATACGACGGACACTGGAGGGAGTATTCCCAAATTCAAAGATTTATTTAACGATAGGTGTACGAAATTTTCAGAAAAGTTGAAAAATATTTAAGAAAATTTAGGTATGATTTTTAAATTGAATTACTCTGCTCTTTGTCTTCGTTTTAGTCTAAGTAAATAAATAAACTAATCAAATAAATTGACTATGTGTGAATAAGAGGTGATGACAAATTTCAATCCCTTTTCAAATTAATAATAAAAGTTTTCATATTTTTTTATAATAAAAAATAACAACTGTGTACAAAATTTTAATTTTTCTAAAAAAAAATCATTTTGTTCAATAATTGTTTTCATAGTACATTTCAATAATTATCAACTTCGTCTTGACTACATTTTTCAGACAAATAATTTAATAACCATGCTCTTATTGAAAGAGCATTATGGACGGCACATGATGGTTTTCTTCTAATAGAAAGATGATGGTGTAAGCAAAAGTAATTTTTATTACTTTTTATGTTCTCGAGCGGAGGGCATCCAAGATCTTCGACATTACATATTAGACTGAAAAAAAAATAATGTGGATAAATTGAAGTATTAAAAGCATGAAAAAAAAAAGAACTGAAGGAATGTATAAATACTTACGTATTCGGCAAATAATTTTT
>JAZHPH010001260.1:0-11792 GCA_037356405.1 Nasonia oneida | reverse complement strand
TCAATAACATATCATTATATGTGTTTTAAAATTTCAATGTGATATATGATATATATATATATATATATATATATATATATATATATATATATATATAATGTCATTGTTTGAAATTATCTAATCTTGTTAAAACTGTCAGAATAATTTATAAATTAATAGTTTAAAATTATAGAATTTTAAAATGAATCATCAAAGAAACTCTACAAATAAATGGAAAAAAATCAGGAAGTAAATGTTTTAATTTTATATCGCTTGCCAAACATTTTAAAATTGAAAAATTATTCAAGTATCTAATTTTTTATTTAAGGATAAAATAAAAAAATAACCTCAAGGGTAAAACAATCAAGAAAAAAATTTTTCTTCGTAAATCTCGAAACACGTCAACTTTAATTTCTTATTTTCTTGATGGTAGTGCAATTTTCAACCAAATCTAGCCGATTTGATCAATTTTATATTGAAAAAATATCGAAAAATTGCACATTTACCCCTAAAAAAACAGGGTTTGACACCCTTCGGGGTAAAAGTTGTGCCTACAGTAGCGTCTTTTTATAATAAAGAATTTAGCGTTGGTTTTATTTAGAAACTCCAAATAGTTTTTGAGATATTAGAAAAAACCTGTTTTTGGGGGTAAACTTTAAGGGTGATTTTCACTCCTTAAATCGACGAGTTAGCACGTAAGAAAAAACACGTGTCTAATATTTTCTCGAGTACTACAACATATCACAAAATGATCAAAATCGGTGAGGTACAGCTGGGGACCCTTCCTTGTAAGATACAGAATAATGAGGATAGGTACAAAACTTATAGTTGCCAACATTTTACCTTGTAAAAGGCGTTTTTTTTTGCATATGGAACACTGAAAAGTTATGATCCTGTGTCGGCACAATGCTTTCTAGACGACTTAAATTATTTTATTAGAAATTTTATAGAAAGTCTACCTTATTAGTAAATTTAAAGAAGTTTGTAACGGGGTGTAAATTCGATCAAAGAATAACGCGTTAAACGACTGGATCGCGTTCCCTCGATGCGACGGAGGACGCCCGCGAAACACCTCCGTTGCATGCAGCTGTCTCAGCTGCTTCTGTTTTGCTGGGTCTACGCGCCGCCTGGCGTGTGCTCGGCTGCTCAACTGCATTAAATAAGTACTAATAAATAACGCCCTCGGAGACGGCGGTATTCGTAGGAAGGAACAGGGATCGGAAGTAAACGAGCGAGATTTAAAAATGACGAAAAAGAACGTAAAATAATAAGTCTAATTGTAAGTTATATTTCACTAGCACGTCAAAACCGTGTGTTTACAAGTATAAAAGAATAATAATAATACGCGAGTAGCCTACAACGACGCGACGCTGGAATAATCGCGCTCGCACGATTATATCGCCGTGAAGGTCTCGCGCGCCGGATCACCCTCGCACGGGTGATACACACTCTCATGCATACAATCACAGTCACTGCGTGTCACATAAACCTTCACGATCTCGTCGCCGACGCTCCTGATCCCAGACAGATTGCAGGACTAGACGTTGCTGGACCGCTAAGCAGGCAGATCAGGAATACCTGGACTCCGCGTCGCACTCACACACAAGGTACAATTCGATTCGCTGGATACAGCACAGCACACGATATCACGAGCGAAGTCCTGTGTTTACCTTCGTAAGTCCGAGAGCTATCTGAGCGCGACCCTGAAGGATTAGCCTACGCGCTCGCTATCTCTATCTCACTCGCTCTTATTCCCGGATTGGCACGTGTTTTTCTTCGCGTGCGCGAGTCTACCCTGCTTTGTCGCGGCGCAGCGGTACTCATACCGCTACGAGTTAGCCGCGGTGCTCAACTCGCTACAACCCCCCCCCCCCCCCCCCAGAATCGATCTATCGACCAGATGGTGATTCTATCCATTCCGTCCGCGACGAACCGAAGCTTCGTGCATCGCGTCCGCGACCAGGAATCTAGGGATGCTAGGGCGATAAAAAATACATTATTACGGTGACTACCGTTACTGGGCTTTATTTGGCCTTGTGTAACCGAACATTTGGGCACTTATTGCTGCGCGACACGTTGGGGTGCCCGCAGACATAGCACGATTTCTAGAACGTCTTCTCCGACGCCCCAGAGGGTGGCGTGCGCGCCCCGCTCTTCGCCTTTCCGTCGCCGTCGTGCTGGATCGCCCCGGCGCCTGGAACCGGCGTGCGCGGGCTTTTGCTTCGGCGAGGACCGCCTCCGCCCGAGCGACCTCTCCGCGGTCTCGACTCCGCGGTGGGCGGGCTCGCGCTCAAAGCGAGCCGAAATTAGTCGCCCAACTCTGGATGACGCTGGTTGCGGTGCATGCGGGCGACATAGACCCGTCGCGGTCATTACGCTCTCGCCAGCAACCAGAGCAGGTAGTTCGGGGCGGCGTATCAACAAAGCCCCCTCCACGTTGTCCTCTTCTTTGGGGCCGAGATACGCCTCTACCTCGTTGTCGGGAGGAAAGGCGCTTCAGGGGTCTTTGCCCACCTCACGTATCACCTCATGAGGACGCTCGTCCTCTCGGGCCAACGCGTCCATGACCCTCTCGAAGGCCGCCTGCAGCTCCACGGGATTCATACCTAAGCAGACAAATACCTCTAGCTTAGGTCGGCAGCCCTTTGTGCGCGCGTTTTTCGCGGTGACTCCGACGGGTTAGTAGGTGTCGTTACATGACCGCGGTTGCGCGAACCCTTTGGACAACTAGGCCTCCTCTTCTCGGTGTTGACCTCCGCTCTGGCGCACAGTGGGAGATTTTTAAAAATTCGTTTCAAAATTCAACGGCTCTGACTAGAAATGTGCTAGCCGACTGAAACTTTACAGAATACAAGTTTGAATCATACAAATTAGAGGAAAATTATTAAAAAGATCGTTGAATCATGTTTAAGGTGGTTCAAGGTGGTCTATATGGCCATAAGGGCTAAATCTGTGTAATTTACTGAAAAAATTCGTTAAAAAATAGCATAATACAGGCTATAAAAGTGCTAGCAGGATAATTTTTTTAAATTGCATCTTGCATTGTATTGTTTTGAGAAAAAATATCGGAAAGGTCATCCGGCCATGTTTAAGGTGGTCTGTATGGTCATAAGGGCCAAATCTGTAAAAATTACTAAAAAAATTCGTTAAAAAATAGCATAAATAAATCATAAATCATTAATCAGGCTAGAAAAGTGCTAGCAGGATAAAACTTTTTTTAAACTTCTTGGTTGTAAAAATGCGAGTTAATTAAGTTTATATATATATGTGGTCAGAGGGTTCGATGATTCCCGCAGCAAGCAACTCTCGTATGATACATCTCCTCCTCTATTTTTAGCGACACGGGATAATACTTCTGTTTTATCGGCCTGGCCGATCCAACGTCTATCCCGTGCTGAATCAACTGCATCCATCCGATCGTACGGTTGCGCGTGCTCGTCGTCACTGTACGCGAGTCCAACGCGCCACCTATCTATCGCCCCTGCTGTAGCTATCGTAGCCACCTGAAGTTGGACAATCTTTCGCTCCTTTTTCAGATACAGGACGTTTTCGTTTGGATTGTGGACTGCGCCGACAGGCGAACAGGCGTCCGAAATTCGATTCAACTAGAGATTCGTTGGTCGCTTTCGGAATGATCGCCACCGTTATGTCGCGTTGTACACCCGACGTCGAATGGCAAGTCCACAAATCCTACGATCGGCGACGTCTAACCATTTGCACACTGTGCTTGACGGCAATAGCGTTGTCGCAAAGATCGTCCGCAGGCGCTAGCAATCTGAAGTCCTAACGACCCCATCACTGTCATAGCTACGCCTGGGTCGTAGAGTGCCCTTACTCTGAACCCTCCGATGCCCACTTGTACCCACCAGCGCGACTTGTCTTCATTTGGCGATATCGTCGGCTGGCAAGATTCGCTGGATAATAGTGCGACCATGCGATCAAGATCGCCTGAGGTTTCGCGCGAGGTATCGGCTACGCCCTCTGTCACGTGCCTCTCCTCTCGGAGAGACTCCTCGCGCGACGGTTCAAGAGAAGTAGTAACCTCGCCTCCTCCTCCTTTTTGCCGTTTCCCTTACCCGAAGGACAGTCTCGGGCAAGGTGGCCTTTTCCGTGGCAGTTGAAGCACTCTATTGGCCTCCTCTGCTCTCTTTTGTCCTATTGACCAGAACTCTCGCCAGACTTCTGGCTTTTGCGCTTCGGACTAGGAAACTTGCTTCTCTCTTTCCTAGGTGGCTGCCTCCTCCAGCGTTGGCGTCCTTCGCCGGATGCGCCATCGCGGTAAGCTTCGAATCTAGTAGCTTGCTTAGGGCGTCGACTATTATGGGAAGTGCGTCGGTCTGCTTTGCCAATCCTACGGCTGCGATCGGCGTTTTAGCGCTAGTCTTTGGCGTTTCGCCCTTAAAGGAGCATTCGGGGACGATTGTTACTCCGGGCTCCGGAGGTGCTCGATATGACGCTTCGCAGGCTATGGCGGCCTCAACATCGACCGCTGCCTCGAGTAACTGCTCCACAGTTGTGAAATCTTTCCTCTGGAGTCCTCGTTTGAGAGCGGGCAGCATATTATGGTATATCCGATCCAGTTGCTGGCTAGCGTCTGGTCGGGGTTCCACTCTCCGCATAATGCCTTGCAGGTTGTTTACGTAAACCCACACGCGTTCGCCAGGCCCCTGCGTTCTCGAAATTACTTCGCTCAGTAACTTCTGCTGGTAGCCCTGCGTCTGCCCGTACCATCTTTTGATACATTCGCAAAAATCGTCTCAGCTGGACCATTCTCCCTGTTCCGAGAGCTGGTTCTGTAACCACTCGTATGCGTTGTCCGTCAATACCTCTTGTAATGACGCTAACATCTGGCGCGTCTGACAGGTCGTCCAGCCTTTTGGGTCCTTCTATGCGCTGTAGGAAGTTCTCGACGCTTAACGATGAATCCCCGGTGGACTCAATCCCCCATTTGTTCACTGAGGGACCGATGGGTCTGTTGTTCTGTCTTCGCGACCCATCGTAGTTGCTACTATCACTCAGCGCTTGCGTATGCGCGTTCGTCGCATTTGCATTCCTCCCCCCTCTAGCAACTACTGGGGGTTGTGAATAGAAAGGATTCTCCGGGATCCAAGAGTTGGGGGCTCTACCAACCACCGCTCCCGCGTCTTCGCGGAAGCTGCTGTGATTTATGTGATTTATGCTGTATGTATCTTGAAAATTCACATGACCGGCTTTGCGTGAGTTCTGTGGATTACTCTCGCTCTGGTGGCTCTACTCTTATACTGGACGCTATATTAGTCGGCTATTGTGACATCATGGCCTCCATCTTGCACATCAGTGCCCTCATCGTTGCGGTATTCTCAGCTATCGACTGACTTAGCAGGTCATTCTGCACTGATACTTCGTGACTCTAGGCGTATTGTGCGCTGCAACGCTTGTCTTCGCCGTACCCACTGTTTAGCGGTCGATTGCTCATTGTTGCAGCGCTTTGCTGAGATCTGGTCTCTACTCCGCCAGTCACTGCCGCTGCGCCTATAACTGCGCGTGGTGCGGTGACCTTCACACTGCGGAACTTTCCGTTTTGGAAGAAGTATTCGCCTTTGCCTTCGCCCGCCGAAGTTGTCGTTGTCGTCGTTGTCGTGGTTACTGTCGTGACCAGATTCCCTGTCGGAACCTCTATCGTGACGATTCTATTCTGGTCTCGACCCTGCGCCTCTTGCGCCGTTAACATGACTTGGTCTTCCGGCGTCGACACTGGCGCTTGTGCCTGTTCACTCTCCTCAGTGACTGGCATTTCTGCGAACGCATTGTCTTTCTCATTGTCATCGCGTTTAACAGTTATAGATTAGGCCCTGTCGGTTGGCGTAATCCTTGCGCTGGTTGACCGTAGTTCATCTCGATCGCCGGCGTCACCACGACTTCGTTGGCCTCGATCTCTTGTTGTTACAGCTTCAGAGGGTGCGGCTGTTCGGCGTCATAATCGCCCATATAAATCCGGCGCTGCTTAGAGAACTAAATCAAGAGTTGCAAGAAAAGAATGTTTTATTAAAAGAAATCTTACTGAGTGAAAGGCAGAAGGGTAATGTGAATAAAAAAACATATGCTGAAACTACTATATATCCTAAACCACAGCCTAAAAGAATTCCAAAGATTACTGTGAAGAAAATTGACAAAGAAGACAGAAATAACCTTAAAGAACATGTAACACACTATCTAACAAAAGAAAAAAATATACAAACTAAACAATTGATTGTAAAAAATCAACAAGAGATAAGCATTAGGTGCATGAATGAAGAAAGTGTGGAAGCTGCAGGAAAAATATTAAATAAGAAATTATCAAGTTTTTGTAAGATTGAAAAAGAACAGCTCCTCAAACCGAAGTTAAGAATTATTGGCATTGACAATACTAGTAAAATGAGTATTAAAAACATGGAACAAGATATAAATAATAGAAACTTTTCAAATTATGATACCAAATGTAAAGTACTGTATATGAGTGAAAATAAAAATAATCAATTGACAAGTGTTTTAATTGAAGTGTCGCCTGAAATATATCAATATGTAAAAAGTAACAAAGAAAGGTTGTTTGTAGGTTATCAAACTTGTAAAGTGTATGATGTGATAAATGTAAAACCGTGTTATAACTGTGGAAGATTCGGCCATAATGCAAGTAACTGCGAAAATAATGCCACCTGTCTAAGATGCGCGGGAAATTATAAAACTAGTGCGTGTAATAATAATAATATTGCTTGTGCCAATTGTGTTTATAGTAATAACAACTACAACACTAACTATGAAACGCGACACGTGGCTACAGATACCAACTTGTGCAAAATCCTGAAGACGAAAATAAAAAGAAGTATCGACATGACTGATTACCCGTTGATGCCTACGATACCAATATACCTAGGTAAAGTGAATAACTTTAAACCTAAGCGACTGCATTCCAGCTCATCAGTGTCATCTATCATAACATCGCCAGCAATAGAGAACATCAAACGAGTCAGCGGTAGTAATGGAAACCAACGACTTTAATGAAATTATACTGGAAGAAACTAGTTTTGTAGACTTTCAGACTCTCAATAATGGTTTAAGAAACTATAATAATGTAATATTATATATGAATATAAGAAGTCTTGATGCAAACTTTGTAAATTTAGAATTATTTGTTGAGACTTTGAAAGTCAAACCACTTATAATAGTATGCGCTGAATCTTGGAATCTGAAATCGTATCAGATATACCAAATAAAAGGTTATAAGAAATATTATAATAACAGTAGGATAAACAAAGCAGATGGGGTAATAATGTACATACAAGATAATGTTATAAATAAGACAGAAATTATCGAGGAAGGCAAACTAAGAATTATAAAATCCACTATTAAGGTGAACGCTACTATGAGTTTTGATATATCAGCATTATATAGATCGCATGATCTGCCCAAATCGGAATTTATACTGAACCTAAAAAACTACTTGATTAAATCTACCAAAGTAGCCAATCACATTATAGTTTGAGATTATAATATAGATCTTTTAGAGATAAATGATTATAGTCAAGAACTCTTAAATAATTATCTTGAAAAGGGATTCACACCTTGCTTTCAAGGAATAACTAGACCTTCAAATAATAAAAATGAAGGGACTTGCATTGATAATTATTTTATAAAAACTAACGCTCTTGGATTCACATCTTTTAAGTTAGAAAACTCCTTCACTGATTATTATCCATTATTTATAAATTTAGACAAATTAGAAATTCAAAAAGAATTAAATGAAAACTATAACTACATAAACTAGTCTAAATTGAGTGAAGTTGCCAATGGTGTAAATTGGAATGAAATCACATCAATGCAGGATCCTGAAATGGCCGTAAACAACTTAATAAGCTTCATAAAATATTGTATAGAAAAAGCTACAATAAAAAAAATCATTTAGACATAAAAATAAGAAAAAACCTAGGAAAAAATGGATTACAAAAGCTATTTTAGCGTCTTGTAAAAGAAAAAAGCACTTGTATAATATATGGAAACTTGAGCCAAATAATAGGCAACTAAAAGTTCAGTATATGTTATATCAAAAAATATTAAACAAGGTCATCAAAGATAGGAAAATTAAATACGAAAAATAACAAGTTGAACGTAATAGAAACAATCCTAGGTAAGTTATGGTCAATTATAAAAGAAAAACTTGGTAAAAATAAAAATCAGGAAAATGTTATTAATGAAATCTATGATGAGAATAATTAGAAAATAACGCATCCACGTAGAATAGTTAATATAATGAATACTTACTTCAGTGAAGTAGGAGCTAAGCTAAGCCAAAAAATACAAACTCCAGAAAATATAATTTTGAAAGAACCGGGAAATAATAAAAAATCAATTTTTATATGACCTACAAATTATACAGAAATTAAAAGAATCATAGCCAATATGAAAGATAAATCTGGAGGGGTAGATGGCATTAGTATGAAGACAATAAAAGTAATTACTACACATTTGTTAGAACCGTTAGTTCATATATTTAATCTGTGCATAGAAAAATCTATTTGGCCAGTAGCTCTTAAAAAAGCGGACATTGTACCAATTTACAAAGCAAAGGATAAATGTAAGGTTTCCAACTATAGACCTATATCTTTGATATCAAATTTAGCAAAGATTTTTGAAAAAATAATATACGAAAGGGTGTAACTTTTTAGTAAAAACTAAAATATTATCTACACAGCAGTTTGGTTTTGTCAGAGGTAAAGGATCCACGGATGCCTTAGAATATTTAACAAGTGTGATATATAAAAAAATAGATAAAAACAAACCAATAATTGTAACATTTTTGGATCTTGCAAAAGCCTTTGACACTGTAAATCACGAAATTTTATTAGACAAGCTAGTTTGTTATGGAATAAGGGGAAAGGCAATTGATTTATTTAAAAGCTATCTTTGTAGAAGGCAACATAAAGTAAAAATTAAAAGTAATGTTAGCGAATATCGTGATATAATGACTGGAGTCCCACAGGGAAAAATTTTAGGACCCTTATTATTTATAATATATGTTAATGATTTGTTATTAGATATGCCAAAAGAAACAATAATTTCATATGCGGACAATACAGCCGTTATATCCTCAGATGATTCTTGGATCTCAGCTCAGAATAAAATGAATAACTATCTTGAGACAATCTCAAACTGGTTAGCAATTAATAAACTCACATTAAATATAAGTAAAACTGTATACATGGCGTTTGATAGCTACTGTAATAGTGTGCCTGACAATTTAGAAATTAAAATAAACGAAAAAAATCTGAATAGAGTTGAATATTATAAATACTTAGGGATTATTTTTGATTATACTATGAAATGGGATAAGCATATAATATCTATAGTTAAAAAAACAATATTTAGTTTTTATGTTCTACAAATTAACCAAAATTATGCCAATTGAGTCTTTGTTATCAATATATTACGCCTTTTTCCATAATCTGATAAATTATTGTATAATAGCATGGGGTGGTGCCTATCAGAACGCTCTAATTATTGCTCAAAAACTGCAAAATAGATTATTACGGATTATATTTAAGAATAATTTTGTTGTACAAAATTATCCGCTTAACATTATTCAAACATTTAACTTGGAATCTCTGATGTTCCACTATTTGTACCTCAAAGAAGAATATGAAAAATCAAAGAGCAATACGAGAAAGAAATATATTCAAATACCAAAATTTAATAAAACTATAAGTAATAAATGCAGCATAATAGTAGCAATAAGACATTTCAATAAATTGCCAAATGATCTCAAAATGATTACTAAAAATAGGTTATAACGGGGTTCTTTATCCCGTGTATAAAGAGTCAGTGACGAATTCACTAATCTATCGAATAGCGAGAGGAGTAAAAGCAGCAGCTCGTTGCAGGCTTCTTGTAGGCTGTGCAAAGCCTGGCCCGTAGCGCAGTATGCTGTACGTGCTCATCCTCGAGCACGTGAGCCCGCGGAGGCGTGAGAGTTGATGCTACGTAGCTTAATCGCGGATGAAATGTATAATCGAGAGGGACGAACGCGGGGAAAAGGTAGAGAGTCAGGTGCGAAATAACCAAGCGCAGGTTGAAATTCTAGTTAAATTTATATAAAACTGAGTAAAGAAAGGTACAATCGCAACGCTAGGCAAGAGAGATACGAAGCAGAGCCTAAAGCGGAGAGAGAGAATAGCGATCAAGCGGGTACTTACATTCGCCTTCGTGCTGGCTCGCAAGGATGCCTCGACACACCAAGAGCGCGGTTCCGTTGCAGCTACAATCTTCCAGGGCAAAAGCACCGAGACCTTTTGAGTATACAAAGAGTTAGACTGTACGGTTCGGCGGTCGGAATCGAATTCCCTTAGCGTGGCAGCATGGGCAGCGCGGACTTTCTCCCACTCTCTCTCTCTCTCGCGACACACTCATACACGCGCGCGGCTCTCTCTCTCTCTCTCTCTCTCTCTCTCTCTCTCTCTCTCTCTCTCTCTCTCTCTCTCTCTCTCTCTCTCTCTCTCTCTCTGTTCGCTAGCTGGGCTTTCTGCTCTCTCACTTACCTTGTTGCTGAAATAACGTTTACGACATTACATATATATTTTTAGATATGTTTATATACAGTAATGAGGGAGAGAGACATAACGAGAGTACGCTAGTCAACTCGTTATATGCCCCACCTCCAGACGTTGGTAGCACCGGGTACCAACTCGATCAACTAGTCTCTCTCTGTTAAATCGAATTAAAAGATCATATTTAGAGAATAGAAAAGTATTGATTTATTAAACATCTAAGATAAGGGATAATAAGGTACACTAGACCTGTTTAAGAGCTATTAGTCTCTTCGTCTCTCTTGTCTAAATAAGGAAAATATAACAATATAAACTAAAGTTAAAGGCGTTAGTGCCGTATAATAATTATTATGCTTCCTAACAGCGAGCGAATTACAAAAAAAGAACGTATAATGAGATCAGTCTTCTGATTCTAAATGCTGCAAAGCTTGACAAGAGGCGTGATACTCTTCCGTGTAGATGATCTTAGTAGCGGTAGCACTGATATTCTCCGCTCTGGAACTTGTGATGTAGAAAGTAATTAGGACAGTTCTTTGTCCTTGACACCCCTGTCAAATTGCACACTTGGCAGTACCTGACGAATCGAAAGTCTGTGCGAGGACCATCCCTAGGATCACAAGGCTCCGTAGCATGTCTGTAGATCATGGCCGTTGGCCCCGGGTCTCTCGGAGGCAGCCCGCTGGTGTGTTGGGCCCTCGGCTTGCAGGCCTGAGGAGCCTCGAGTTTGTGTAGCTGCGCGCGGATTTCTTCCAGCTCGTGCAATTTCCGCAGCTGCTCCAGCTTCAGAGCTTGCTTCTGCTCCTCCCTCTTTTTATCTTCCTGCCACTGGGCTTCTGCCTTGGTCAGATGCTCCTGTAGCTCGACGGCCTTCTGTACCTTGGTCAGGAAGTTCTGCGGGATCATCGCCTTTATCCTGGCGTCGGGGTGGCGCGCGAAGAGGAGCACCTCCTCGTAGGTCGCTTTCTCCTGTTGCTGGGTCTATTGGCGAGCTCGTCGACAGGCGCGGGCTTTGACTTCGAGCGCTGTCCACTGCACGAGTGCCGATGCCAGGTTGTCGATGGTAAACGGTGCGAAACACACAGTGTTTCGGCAATACGTACTGACTATACAATCAGCGAGAGCGGCAGAAGGCCGCTCGCGCAACAGGCGGAGAGAGAGAGAGAGAGAGAGTAGGAGCGAGCGAGCGCGCGTTGCCATGGCAACGCCCTTTTCGGTGCCGTGCGAGCAGGCTAATACATTCGAATTCGAGCGACAACAGCT
>JAZHPH010001259.1:0-11854 GCA_037356405.1 Nasonia oneida | reverse complement strand
CAGAGCGAAACTGGAAATCCTCTCGGCGCATATATGCAAGAGCAACACCCCGCCATAAAGGGATAATCAATATACATTAAGTTTAAGTAGATAATCTCGAGCATCAAACAAGCATTAACTCCGCGATTTTATAAATCCACGCACTTTAGTGCCTCGCGCGCAATAAAATCTAGCTGTACACCGCGCGCGAGAGATCGAGCGACCCCGAGAGAGAGAGAGAGAGAGAGAGAGAGAGAGAGAGAGAGAGAGAGCTGCATTCGATGCCCACCTACATGCCCGCGCTCAGATAAACTGCGCAAGCTCTCGTTTTACAGCCTCTGCACCGATGGAATTTCGAAAAAGTCAAGCTCTATTCCTTTCCATAGGAGAAGAAGGCGAGAGCGCGCGCGCATATATATACACACTTGCTCGAGGTGTTCCGCCGCGGCCAGTGTCGCCAAGTGCAATTTCCGCGAAAATATTAACCGGTCGTATACGGACGCGTACGCGTACGAGCGTCGAGTGAGAGTTATACATACATACACGCGAGATATACCGCGAGGCCTGAATTACGCGCAATTACTCGAGAGAGCCAAGAACCAAGCGATAATGCTGTAAACGCCGGTTAACGCGCCGAGCGGAATTATACGGCCGTATAGCCCGATTTTTCTATCCTTCGCGGATTTTCATTGATCCCGTATACAGTCGCGAGGCTTGCTGGCATAGGGAAGACACACGCGATAATGGCATTTGTACACGTTCGTGAGGAATTATTTTGTTGACGGTCTTTGGAGAGAGGACTTTCTGGCCTTTTGAATGAGTCATTATCGAAGCTGAGGCTGTGGCCTTTTATTCGTAGAAGCTGCCGTTGTTTGTATGTGCCCGCGGTGGTACTAGTAGCTTACAGAGTGCACTCGCGTTACTGCGGACATCGCCATTATATTAAACGCACGTGATTACTACCGCTCGAGCACGTGTATTCAAAGTAAATTTTCTCTTTATAAGCTTGGAATCATATGGATGGGGTTCGATTCGACATCAATAGGCTTGGAAAATATCCGCGACTATACGATGTGATGAATTTAAAATTTCAAAATAGGTACTGTCGCACCCGACGCGCTCATTAAAAACGCATCTCAATTTCATCGAAAACCGCGCGGGCGTTTCCGTAATTCAAGCGTTTTCTCTCGGCCAAAAAATCGGCGCGGGCCGCATTAAAAAAGCCCGTAAAATTTAACAGGAACGATAATTTACCGGCGCAACGAGTATAAATTACGCAAAACGCGGAGGGCGATCGCTATCAAGAGGCGATGTGCGGAGATACGCGCACAGCCCGTGAAATCGAGCGTAAGTGCGTGTGTGTACGTCGTTGTCTTATCGGAATCGAGCGTAAGGCGTTATACGAGCCGTACAAGCCGAAAAATTCTCCCGATGCGCTCGCGGTAATTAAAATGTGTCTTGTCGACCTGTGTGCAACCAAAGAGGAAATTCGGAATTAAATAAGGTATAACGCACTTCTTCGAATTCTATAGACTTTGATATATCGTATCTTCTCGTGTGATCGTGTATAGTTGACGCGTTTTCTACAATTACACGTGGCTTTTAATGACCTTAAAGACCGCCGTTGATGCGCGGATTTTTACGAAATTAATTACCGTGAATCATGAAGTATTGTTTTTTTTCTGAAGCATTAATTTTTCAAGGAGTCATGCTCAGAATTGCTTCGGGAAAATTGCTTGTAATTTCTACTCTACAACTCGTGATTTAGAAATGAATCTGTCGAGCAAATGGATATATATATGTATTAATTATTGTGCAGCTAATGCACTGTGAGAGCATAATATTCGTAAAAGTGCGGTACATGCATTTGTTGATAATAGATTTATGACGAAGCGCAAATCACAGTGATCACGTGGATTCACAGTGGATTCACAGCTAAGCAAATAACACCTGCGATCAAAGAATATTCGATTGATTAAGCTGTGTGAGATGAGAGAAAGACAAATCCATCGATGATGGATCAAAATATTATTCAAAGTTCTGTGTGAATAGTCGGACGCGATACAGGCGCTACCGAGTAGCTCACTTCCTGATACTCCAATCGCTGTATTTAATCGGATATGATAGACAGCTCGGATGATTCATGGTACTTTTGATCATCGACGAGTCATCTGTATTGATCTTCACTTATGCGGAGCATATGTGCAAGTATACTTGTGCCACGAGAACGGGACTGTATTCGCGTTTCAAAACTGGAAAAAAATGGTGTATTTGAAATTAAAATTTAAAAAACAGTATACACTTACAACGAAACAAGCGTATAGTCAGGAGATTCTAAGATTCATAAAAGAGTGAAGCGCTTGATTAGACTACTTTTTTAACCAAACTCAGAAGCTCAATCAATCATCAAGTTACTGTGATGGAAAAAATATTGTATCTTACGAAAAATTTATTCGGACAATCACTCATTGTATAAATCTTCATTACCTCGCCTCACAATTATAAATCACAACTCGCACAAAATCGTTATCAAAGACCCCGTTTATACTTTCCCAACCGAAGAAATTAGTTTTACTAACGAAGACTATGCGGCGGCGTCGCTAAATGTACGCAAATCTCGCAGGCCAGAGTAGCCCTAAAAATTTTGTCTGATAGCCCCGTCGTAAAAATGCCGAGGACAGACGTGTCCGGCCGAAAAAAAATCTCGTAAATTCGCGAGCCGATCGTAAAATAAAGTCGGGTATAGCTCGGCGAGATACATAAGAGAGGCGGGAGGTGACAGCCGGCGGCGGCGGCTGAAATGGCAATAAGCGGAGGCGTTTTACGAGGTCAATTAATTCGAGCGCGTGCGACTATTAGCGGGCACATAGAACTGGAGCAGGTGGTTCATTAGGCTCCATAACTGCGTTTCTCAGTTTCGGCGGATTTAGTCTAACTAGTGGAATGCCAAATTGACCGGCAGGTTATTGGAATGCCTGGATTACCGCGAGTATTTTCTAAAGCATAATTGATAAATAGTATGCTGTATATTTTTCACACAACTATAATGATCGGCTCAATGCACACAAAATAAAAAAAAGAATAAGGTACAATGTTTACTTAATGATTACAGTGTACGACCGAAGCTTTACAAGAAGCCGTAATGGAATTCTCCTTAGCGTGCATCATGGCTTTCCTTAAAAGCACAAACTCGGCTGACATCGGCAAAAAAGCCTCTCTTAGCCGCTCCGCGCGCTCAGATCCTTGGAAGAACAAAGACGCGGCATCGACGACTGTATACTCTTTTCTCCTATTTAATTCCTGCGAACGTCGGGAATCGTACACAGCGGCAGCAGCAGCAGCGTCCAATCACTCGACTAGTCGACGGGTTCCATCATCGTAACGTCGAAGAATTAATTTTGCAGTTCCATAATAGGAGCGCGCGCCCTCGCTGGATGCAGTATCCTGCTGCTGCTGGCGTATCCGCACCGCCCCAATAACGGCCGGGAGTCGCAATAAAGACGTGCGGCTGTAACGAGTGGAAATATGGCAGAAGACGGATGTATGCGTGTACCTGTGTGCGTAGGGGGGTATGCGGCTGCCGTAATGCGAGGGAGTAAACACGAGCGGAATATTAAAGATGCGCCGCGATCTCGATTCATACTCCGTACGGAGAAGAGAGAGGCAAAGAACGAAGGTTGAAATTAATGAGGGACGGGAGCTGGACGCGACGGGGAGAAGAGTTTGAGGAATGAGAGTCGCGTGATCGAGTGCATAATTGAGAG
Source organism: Nasonia oneida (assembly GCA_037356405.1). Taxonomy (NCBI): domain Eukaryota; kingdom Metazoa; phylum Arthropoda; class Insecta; order Hymenoptera; family Pteromalidae; genus Nasonia; species Nasonia oneida. The sequence goes on along the minus strand of JAZHPH010001259.1, from coordinate 8,111 downwards.
GAGAGGTGCTGAGAAAATTTTTCTCCTTATGTTCTACGGATTTGTATCGAAGAAGCGTAGCACGATAGAAACGTCATTTGTCGGTGCTTTGAAAAAGGAAGCATTCATATGTATTAAACTATATATTATTTAAAGAAAGCATTACACGTGTAAATACTCTAACGCCGCGGACCGTAACGCAACGGAATCTACCTGCGACGGTAGAAGACAAGAACGAGTTTCGAATTCAGCTTTTCGCTTTATACTTTCGTACACGCGCTCGCCGTCCAAAGCAATAAATAATAAATCTCGAAACTCGCAAAAATCCCCGCGAGAAGCAAAAGAAAACGGAGCACGGTAGCCTACCCGCACAAGAGAAGACACAAGCAAAAGGATCCAAAAAGAGCCCCGACAAAATTAAAACCCGAGACTCTCGCGGTAGCATCGCTCGGGGCAGCAACGCTCGCAATAATATAAACATTGATTAATTAACCGTTTGATACATTGGCTTGAGGCATGCGCGCGCCGCGAGAGGATTAATGAAACGAGCTACCGACATTCCGGGCGTATTATGCGTTCGCGCTTCTGGTTTTCTAATTTACCAGGTGGCGAATGATCCGCGGAGAGAGCGTAATTAGAGCCGCGTAATTCTCGCGCGCGCTGAGGATTATCGGGCGAATTACGATAAATCAGGTGTCGGCAGGTGCTTTCGGGAGGCGCGGAGAGAGAGAGGGAGAGTGAAAATGTCTTGTAGTGCTTGCGTGCGGTTGCAGAGGCTCGCAATGATTCACTGGTTTCGCTGAAAATATTGATATTTACGAGCCGCATACGCTGTAGATTAAAGCCTTTCCTTTTTTTCTGATAGATTAGCTGCAATTTGCCGGAGCGGGGATTTCTTTGTAAGTGATTATACGCGTCGAGCGAAATCGGATCTATAATGAGGAAATAATTACTCCAGTTTAACGTAATTAGTTTTGCGATTTATTGTATTAGATTTGCAGTGATTATCGCGCGGAAAAAGCACACTTTTGCATTGTATCCGCACAGCCACATCAATTTCAACAGAACGGGAAGTCCAATACCTCGTTGAAAAATCCATTTCCCAAGCATTTTGTCACCTGCACGGCTTCATAATTCATCACTGTATACTCTCGAGTTTCCTTGGAATTTCATACGGGGATACGGCAATCGCGCTTAGAATACGAGGACAGCTGTGTCTCGCAGTCATTGTCATCTCATATTATTGCGCAACGCGCATCGCAATATCGTTAATTACGAGGCTTTGATTGATCGCACTTCAAGCGCGACCGTAGGCTCAATCTATGTACAGGAGTAATAACGAAAGCCGTGTAACGACTAACTAGGACGATGATTAACGCGCTGTGGAGAAAAATAGAGAATCAGTCGTCGGATATGAAATTCATCGCAGGAGGCGTGAAAAAATTCGCCGTCCCTTTAAAGGGGAGGCGGTATCATTCATTTAAAGCACACGTATAGTTCCGCGAATTAATTGTTATTTCTTGCGTCGCCCCGTGTAACGACCATTCATTTCATCCCGATGGGACACTGAAGCAAAGCTTACGCCAGACGCGTTATTAGCGGTTCCACACGCCCACAAGATCATTATCCCGTAATCGGCAATCCGTAGCTTCGGCGTCGCATTATTCAAAGTGACCGTCGTCGCGAGCGTTACGCGCACGACTGAACCCGTCGCGCGGGTCACTCTCAAAGCAATTGAACGTCCGATATCGCGAAAGAAGAACAATAGAGCTTGGCTTTTGTACGCGGATGTGGCTGATGTGTCGCACGTGCGGCTTTCCTTTGTAATGATCTGGCTGAACGCAGCGCGGCGATTTCAATGGTCGCACGACGAGATTTCCCGGGACTTTCGTTCTGACGTACCTACGCTCAGGATCATTGGTCTGCCTTACTCGCGTATAATGGTATTCAAAAGATGATTAATTCGCGAGAAATTTTAAGAGCCGTATAATGGTAGCGCGCAATTTGAAAATTTCAAAGCACAGCTCTCCCGCGCGAGGGAGAAGTTGGGGAAAAACGGTAGCAATCCTTCAGCGCAAGACTTCCTCCTCTCATCTGCAGTAGTAACGATCTCTCAGGGCCGCCGCGCAGCTTCCACTAGCCTGCTCAAGCGGCTGGAACTAAGCGAGCAAGCGCCAGCTGAAATCCGCGCGCGCGAAGCAGCCTGAAATGAATGGTAATGATAATAACCGCGCGCGAGCGAGCAGCGATAAACTTCCCGGAAAGCGCACGCTCTTCTCTCTCTCTCTCTTTCTCTCTCTCTCTCTCTCTCTCTCTCTCTCTCAAGAAAGAAAGAAAGAAGGTGGCGGAGGAGGTGGAGGCCGACACCTCGCGGAAGCTCTCCGTGTCGTCGTGCCGCGCGCAGCTTTTCGAGAGAGTTAAACTCCGCGCGCAATGCCGAGCGCTCGCCGCATTACGCCCGTATTACGCGTGCGTAATGATAGGTCCGCAACGCTTCTATTACCTACCGCTCGCGCGCAGCGGGTGCAGCTTGCAACGACTACTGCAGCCTAATTATAGAACAATGGTGCGAGAGCAAGCGTAGCGCGCTGCGGATCTCTTTTACTCCTTTCTGACCTCGGCTGTGTACCGAGAAGAACGAGCGCCGGCGATTTTGCTTCGAGCCGATGCGCAAGGAAGGCGTTAAAGATATGTGCGGGAGAGAAAGGGAGGGCTGCGCTACCGCGTTGCGCTCCTCGGTGTGTTAGATAATGCGGCTGTAAGGACTGGCGATGATTCCCAAGCGGTGGTGTCTGTGTTTACGGCGGAAATGTGTAGTTCAGAATATTTCAAATTTTGTAAATTATGAATTTCGTCAATTAATATAAAGATATAGTATAATATCAGTTCAATGATTTATCGAAAAGTTTACTTCTGCTAGAAACTACTTCGAGAACAAGTAGAACCACTAGTTCTTAAAGCTACGTGTTCATCACACGATATCAGTGACGATATAATAACACTGAGTTACACACATCAAGCCAAACCTTTATTAGGTGTTTAAGTCCGGCGCGCACAGCAAAGAACCCCCGCCGCGTCGCTTGGGAGGCGCGCATCAGCGCGTATCACCGAACCAGGAAGAAAAAGCGCCAAAGAAAGCGCGACGTAAGTGCGCGAGACGAAAGGGAAAGAAAGCTTATACTCTCCTGCCACCGCGCAGCCGCGTGTCGAAGCGTCCGTAATTGCCCGTGTGCCAGAGAAGAGAGAAGAGGCTCTCTCTCTCTCTCGCTCTCTCTCACTCGCATTATTATACGACGCGCGGGTAGGTATATCCACACGGGCCATCAGGAGCAGTTTGTTCGCGCGCTCCCGGAGTATATACCTTATACACATCTCTACCTACAGCGACGCCGGCGCATTACGGTGTACGTACACACGCGCTTGCGGAAAAAAGCCGGATGTAAGAGAGGAGGGACTATACTGTCGCGCGAGCGATGGCTTTTGATTAAACGCGCAATTTCGCTTTTTTTGTCGCCGATGCCGCGGTGGTAGGTAGCTATAGCCGAGACGAGGCGGCGACTGTCCGCGCGCTTATAGAGAAGATTCGCCACCGCGCTCGAGCGTAATCAGGGGATTTACAGAAGTGCTAGAGCAAAGAACGGTATTTGATGAGCGACTGTTTCGCGGCGTTTTTGCGCAGGCGCGTGTGTACGCGATAGCCTGCCGCTGCCTCGTTCTGGCTCGTTCTTAATGACGATGTTTTAGGTCTTTTCCTCGCGCGAGGATGGCAATACTCGAAATTTGCAACGTAGTGCGCCATTAGAAAATAATCCCGATGAATTTGCATTCCATCGTGCCTGAAACTCGATTCCAATTTCAGATCAGCGCGCTTCCATTGCGCCATCCCAAAAAAATCCATTAACTCGCGACGAGAGCGTCGGATCGAAATCCTCCCAGAAATATCAATCAAGATTCGAAAAAAGAAGCAACCCTTTCCAATCTCCGCCTACACGTTCCTCGAGCGCATCCGTATCCCCCCAACGACACGCTTCGACTAACCACTCGGCCATAGCTCAACCTCGAGCTGCATCACTGCGTTACGCGCGAGCTGCATTGGCAGGTGGTCTCTCTCTCTCTCTCTCGTCCATAAGGCGTAACCGCACACACACACGCTCGTACACGAGCAGTCGCGAGGATCGTCCGGCGATAGGAAAACTCGTCTGGGGCGTCCCTCTCATTCACTCGGACGACTTCCGTCTGCCTCCGCGCACACGCGCTCGGCCTTGAACGTCCTACTCCTCCTCGAGCTCGCAATTTCCAAGCGTGCAATCACGCGTGCCGTATGCAAAAGGACGGAGCCGGTGCGAGTTGTCTCCTTTTCTTTTTCGATGCTCCCGCTCGATAATCGCCGCCACCGCCACCGCCGAGCTTGCTGCATTCCTTCCGTTTTGTTTGTCGAGAGCTGGCTCCTTTTTTTATTTTCCTCTCATCTGTTGAGGCTCGAGGTGGTGCCGTTGATTATGCGTCCCGGGAAATTGTTTACGTCATGTGGTAGCGACTGCCGTATGCAGCACCGAAGATACGAATCTGCGGCGGAGGAGATATGACGGGGTTATAGCTTCTGCGCCGCTTGCCGGAGAGTTGTTTTTTGATGAAGTTTAGCGATGGATGCGCCAAGGGATTAGAAAGAGTTGTAAACGAGTGATTTCTATGCATGCTTTAGTGAAATTGGCATTAATGAGGTGTATGGCTTTCAGGGGGCTGTTTAAGATGTAGATTTCGAATTTTTACGATTGATGACTTAGAACGCTTTATTGTTTCCGTTGGACTGCAAAGTGAAAAGTGGCCAAAGTAGCCAATCGAGCTGATGTTTCCCAGCGTAAATTCCGTCTTACCATCAATTTCCAGCTTCGATTTTCGAAAAGCTCAACATAATAACTTCTGTAACATGGTAGCCGTCGTGCTTGGGGACAAGGCACGGCGTCGCGATATTCTCCCACTACACACGTGGGACGAGGACACTTTAACGTCCGGTATACGCGAGACCTACGCGCATTATCTGCCGCTTAAGAGCTGCGGCTCCTCTCCTGCACCGCGTGATGGGCGCTCGATAAATTTACAGCCCCGTTCCAGGTATGCATTAGCCACGACGACGTCTGGCACGCTGCGACGGGATGAAGCTTTGGCGATTTAACTTTTTTAAAATATCGCTGTTTCACGCGCTCGTCGTCGACGAAATTCATTTCTTCGTTAATAATGAATCACTTACGTATAGATTATCAACAATCATTCATGTCGCGAGCTATCGAAATAATCTCGGCTCCTTCAATATCATTAAACACGTACACGCTCGCAAACACTTATCTCGCGTCCTCTTCTTCTTCCTCAGCCTTCAATCAATCATATCCCGGCAAAAACGCTTCCTCTCCTCTGGCCCGCTGCAGCGGCAAATTACAAACCCATCAAATCCACGAACAAATCAAGCAAAACTCTTTCTCTCTCTTCGGCGTTCAGCTCTCATATTCACGATGCCATTCGCTATACGTCCACGCGCGCGCACGCTACCACTGGTAATACGCGCATTGGAAATCAGTATGTGTATCCTCGCGTGCGGCATATTACGAGAGAAAAAATAAGAGAAGGACGCGTAAACACGCGGGTGTGTTCCACCCACTTCCGGTAGCCCCGAGGCTGAACGGCTCCGCCCTTTTCATGCCGGTGTAGGAGAGAAAGAGAGAGAGAGAGGCAGGGAGAGAGAAGGGGATCGCGTGACTATTTTTCATTCATAACTCTCGCGCCGAAATCTGTAAGGAAAGCTTTCGCGGTGGTTTCTTTATTTTTTCAGTTTTTTCTTCTGCTGGGATTCTTTGTCGTCGTCGAGGGGTTGGGCGTGTGTTGGGGGTGCAGTAGGATAAGTACAAGCACTTTAAGCTTTGTGCGTTATTGTGACTTTGAGTGCATTACGGCTTTGGTAATGATAGAATTGCGCTATTGTTTGGCTGAAGGTTGGAGTTAAACGCCTCGTACAAGATTTTCAAGGATATCTTTTGCTTTTATTCCAAAAGCTATCATCAATCTTTTTCTCTCTGGAAGATTTTTACTTACCTGCGAACCATAATTATTAATTTTTTGTTAATCTAAAAGAGAGCCGCCACCTCAACGGTGTGCTATGGCATAACGAGGAATCTTTTTAGTTTCTTACTAGCGATGATAGGTGGCGCATAGGCATTTTTTTGATCTCCTCATCCTAATTTTCTCAACGAGTCTAGATATAAGAATCTGCCACCTACATTGAAATAGCCTTGCTGAGCCTGCAGCTTGAGCCGCTTATGCTATAATTTCTGCAAGTTCAAATAATGAGCCCATTTTTATCTTTGAATAAAATTGTAAAATTCTTCCAGATCTTCTGGAAAATCTGGATTTAAAACTGTCTGATTTCGAACTTTTAATTTTAGATCCGGCTCCATTATATTACCAGTTAGCTAGAAGAAAAATTAAACATCTTGATGTTTTTAATGGGCAATTCCCACTCTATCACACTCCTGCACAAATAACCTTATCCACTCGCATTTATATTTTCACCGTTAAACTTTTCAATCACTATATCCTTTACTAGAGAACTTGTTTTCCTTTCAGATGCTATAGTTGGCTCTCTGTTTACATTTGATTCTTGAACTGTAGTAATCTCTTCCAAATATTCGTCGTCTAACACAACATTACCTTCTGTATCCAAATAAATATTCTTAAGTTCGTCAGATAAAGTCAACACCACATTTCGAAATTTATTGCGAACTTTCAAACTCTTCACGGCATTTTTAACAATTGAATTTTCATAAAGCTGTTTATGTTGAGCATTAGTCTGCATATCTACTGGAAACAAAAAACTTTCCTCTTGACCAAGCAGCTGAATTCTCTTCACTTTAACTACAGTACTTTTCGAATCTGTGCCAGCCTCCGAGACAAAATAAAACTTTGCTTTAATCTCCATTGTATAGATTTGTAAGGCCACTGCTCAAGGAAATTCACTGGAGTGGAGTTTTGGGTTAGAAATCAACACTTGTATGATGTAGTATAAACAACTGTAATATTAACAATATGTACAAATTAGTAAAGGCTAAAAATATTACAGTAAACGTATAAACTTAAGACTAACCTGAATCTATACAATTGCCGATAGCAAACATTTTAGTACATCAGTTTCAATAACCTCACTTATAACGATCCTAACGGCTCGGAGTCTTATTACATACTGGCTCTCACTCACATGTCAACAAGTGACAAAGCCAAGCTTGGTAACCCACAAGCTTGCATATTATATTTTATATTTTTAGCTTTTGCGCTTATATCAAAAATATTAATTTTTATATATCAATAGATAGTAATAAAGTAATTCCAATATCTATTTGTATAACTGTAAAAACCGAAGTGCTTGCGGATGAGGTATTCTGGTATTTTAATGTTCTTCAGCTTCCCTTTATTTTTCTTGACAGTCTGCAAATTATTAAATAAATATATTTTTGTTACGAAAAAGATTAAAAAGCTTGTGTTTAAAAAATCATTAAGAAGATAGAATTTGCATCGCTCTCTTTTGGAATCTGTGCTAAAAGATACGGTAAAATAGCTATGGCCTTGAAGTCATCTGAATTATATATGAAACATTATTTTATTCAATAATAATAGCCACTTTATTCCCTGAGAAGTGGAACTAAAGTAGCTTTTTATTCCCTCTTATATTTTTTGTCCCGCATTTGCAGAAATAAAGACTTTCTAACAAGTACTTAGATTTTTCTTGGATACTTTACAAATCTAATAAGAAAACCAAAATGCCAAAATAAAATATAGTACCACGTAGCTTACGTACGTGAACAATGGCAAATATATCACAACACATTTTTAAGTAGGTTTTTATGTGTTATATTTTACAAAACAAATATTTTTTATATCATTTGAAGTACAATAAGAATTATATAACTCTTCTTAACTTATTCAAAAATTTAATCACTTTCTTTTGGCTCGTCGCTTTCATGTGATTTATTTCCAATTAATGATAAAGAAAATCGTTTTTTTTTTTCTTTAGATCTTTATTTTTATTTTCTTCTGTCGGGCTGTTGCTCTTGCATATATGCGCCGAGAGGATTTCCAGTTTCGCTCTG
>JAZHPH010001258.1:0-11868 GCA_037356405.1 Nasonia oneida | reverse complement strand
GTGGAGTTATGACATCGAACTCAGAGAAAAATTAATAGCGTCGAAAAAAAGAGACGCATTGAATAAACCGCGCACGGAAATGCCAGACGAATTCAAATTTTATCTTTCGGAAGGCCCTATTGCTAGGCAAGAAAATCCCTTAGAATTTTGGAATAAAATACCTCATTCTGTGTTGAAAAAAGTAGCTTATAGATATTTAACAGTGATTGCGACGTCTGTTCCCAGCGAACGACAATTTTCTCAAGCGTCTCTTGCATTAACGGAGAAAAGGAGTCAGCTTACAGCTGACCACTTCCAGCAGCTACTTTTTTTAACTACCCTACCCAAAGAATATTGGTTTCTAAAATAATTATAATAAAATATGTAAAACTTTTATGATAAATAAATTCTTTTGTAATAGATTAAAAATAATGAATAACATACATTTCACAAATACACAAATCGTTTTACTACTTTTATTTTACAAAATTGATGAATTTTTTTTCGATATTTATCGATATTTTTGTTATCGATATTCGAAACCCAATATTTTTGAGATATCGATAAATGACATTGCGATATTTATCGATACCAAGTATCGATATTTTATCAAATATCGCCCACCACTATTACCTACACTATTTTCTAAACTGTTTAATCTTGTCATATAAATTAATTGTTCACCTTGAAATTAATTCAAACTTTATCCCGACAATGCGGCAATGAATGAGATCCGCGCCTGCGCGATACACGCTTCAGTCAGCTCATTTCTGACAAAATGAATTTTACTTATTTTCCAGTTAACTGTAGCGGAGCCGATAAAAATTACTATGGAGCAGTATTATATGGATGTAGAGCAGTTTGGAGCAGTTTGAAATATTGTTTATTTAAAAAGATATGGCTGTATCAAAATTAAGATAATTTATTTTCTTTTCCCAAATCTTTATTGATTTTTCGTTAGAAATATAAGGTGGATCAGTTTAATCTGGCGATGTTTTTGGATAGAGCTAATTAAAATACATAGGTCAGTATTTTTACAATTATTATTACAAAAAATATACTTTTATAGGCTGGGGCAGGGGGGGTTTCAACAATGTATAAATTTGATGCGATAAATGAAGCCCTAGAGAATATATTTGCGATTGTAAGTAGAAAAATCGCGAATCCACATCCCTTAACGTCATTTGAAAAGGACAATTCATCGGACGAAGAGCAATATTTAAATGGATGTGAAAAAATCGAGAATTCGTTAAATAATCCTAAAAATCCGTACAGAAAGCGAGATAGCGAGTTATAGGGGCTCTGTATTATATCTAACTCGGCCGCGTGTGAAAACGTAGGCGGGGCCAGTCACAGCGTCATGCTAGTGGACCGTATAGAAACCGAAGTCCCCCGCCCGAAGCAGTCAAATCACTTTTACGACTTAGCCATCTTAAGCCTGACGAGAGAAGGGCTATCGAGCAGCTCGTTGACACCTATCATAAATAATTTAATTTACCGGGAGAAAAACTCACGACTACTCATATAATCCAACATCTTATACCGACCATAGACAATCGCCCCGTAAATGTCAAAACTTACCTCCCTCCATGGGCACACAGAGGGCCTATCGTGAAGAAAATAAAAGAGTTTCTCGATGGTGGACTTATCTCACCTTCTAATTCCGATTCTAATAGTCCCTTTTGGTGTTTACGCAAAAAGGATGACAGCCACGGTAATAAAAGATATCGAATTGTATTGGGTTATCATAAATTAAATGAAGTTACACTAGCAGACAATTACCCACTGCCAAATATATAAGATATTTATGATCAACTCGGCGGTTCGGAATATTTTACCGTTTTGAACTTCGCGTCAGGTTATTATCAAATACCTTTACACCCCGATGATCGCCATAATACCGCATTCACCGTAATGAACGCAAAGTTTTATGAATGGAACGTTTGCCCTCAAGGCCTAACTTCTATGCCTGCTACATTTATGCGGTGCATAAACAGTAGAAGAACGGTAGAAGAACATAATGACAAATTCACAATTATTGAGAAGATTAAAAGCTGCTAATTTTAAATTATCACCTGATAAATGCGACTTTCTTCGTACAGAAGTAAGTTTTCTGGGACATTTAATAAGCAATTGTGAAATCTGTCCGGATCCTAAAAAGGTAGAAGCTGTGAGAAAATTTCCACGACCAAAAACTGTTAAAAATATACGACAATTCTTAGGATTAGTCGGTTATTATAGAAGGTTCATTGACGGGTTTTCAAAAATAGCTAAACCATTAAGTAATTTACTCAAACAAAAAGTGCCTTTTAAATGGAATGATAAGGCAGAAGAAGGCTTCGATATATTACGAGAGAGGTTGTGCAAAGAACCGGTAATAATTTTCCTTGATTTTTCAAAACCGCTCATACTCACTACCGACGCTTGTTTGACTTGCGTCGGTGCAGTGCTCACTCAAGGCACTATAGGCCAATACCGCCTGATCGCGTATGCTTCTCGAGTATTAAATGACGCGGAAACCCATTACGATACGTATTCCAGAGAAGCATTACGAATGGTTTTCGGTATTCGCCATTTTAGACATTATTTGTTGGGCACTAAATTTACAATTTGTACGGATCATCAGCCGTTATGCTGGTGGAAGGATTCTCGCGATCCCGACTCACGTGCAACACGATGGAGATTAAAGTTATCTGATTATAACTTTGACATAATATATAAACCAGGTCGAATCAATCTTAATGCTGACGCTCTTTCTCGAAATCCGATAGATGAAACTACAGAATCGGTAATGCATATTTTTGAAAACGCGGACATTAACGTCAAAACAGTTACGGGAGAGACTCCACAGACCAGCGCGCCCGAGACGGACGGAATGACGACGGGTCGAATGACACGAACACGTGCAGGAAAATTTAGTATGCCGGACTATCGAGACATTCGGAGAAAAATTACCAATAAAACCGGAGGGACGAAGGAACTTAGGAGAAAGGTCGGGATAGAAAAAAGTAATGAAGAGATAAGCGAAGTAGGAAAAATGAGAGCAAACTCTAAGTTAAGCGAGATAGTTAATGATTTTCCCAACGCGGAAGAAGTCACGCAAGAGCCTGGCGATTCAGAAAATATCGAAACCGAAAATATTAACAACAATGAATTCTCCATAAATAAAGAAACTAACTTTTTCGATGACTCCACGCGCGAAGAAATGAATTTAGATAGTAATCTTCAGAAACGTCGCAAGGGTTATGGTAAAATTTTTGCAGAGGGTCGTGAACAATTGTCTATGCAAAAAGATAACTATTTATACTTCTTATCTTCGAGATCGAGTTGAGTTACCGCGATTACATAACTTGTCCCCGGGAGAATTGAGAGTAATGCCAAAAAGTAATAGACATCACTTTATTATAATATTACGGGGAGTCGAACGCGAAAGCATCTCTAAAATTACTGAAAATTTGACTGCCGGTTTGAAACAATTAGAATCATTTGTTATTAAGGAACAAATAAAATCTATTAGTTTCGCGAAAAGAGTTTCGATTGAGAATGTACGTTGAGACGATGTAATTGATAAAAACAGAACCGTGTTGAAAGGATTGCAAGTTAAGATAATAATTTGCAAGGGCACGATTACTTATCCACGGTTAAGCAACCGTGTAAAAATTATCGAGGAAGCTCATTGCTCCACTATAGGGGGGCTTAAAGGTGTAAATAAAACTTATAAACGCATAATGCAAAAATTTTATTGGGAAAATATGAAAATCGACATACAAATGTATATCCATAAATGCTTATCTTGCCAATTAAAAAAATTAGTTCGGATCAAAACAAAATAAAAGATTGCCATGGACTTAGTTGGACCCTTTCCTAGGACCGAAGACGGCCATGACAATATATTGACCATACAATATTGTCTAACTAAATACTCCCTTGCGATAGCACTTAAAGACGCTACCGCGCGATCAGTAACAGATGCTTTGATTAAGCGATTTATTTGCACTTTTGGCGCTCCCCTTGTGATCTTAACCGATCAAGGGACGATTTTCTAAGCAGTTTAATGAAACGAGTCGCGAAAAGATTTCAGATAACTCAGTTAAAAACTACGGCTTTTCATCCTCAATCAAACGGTTCTCTCGAAAGAAGTCATCATGTGCTTAGCGAATATCTCAGACTATTCATTTCACGAGACGCGCAGTGGGATTAATGGTTAGAAATGGCCGCTTTTTTATATAATATATCGGTGCATGAAGCTACGCAACATACACCATATGAGTAAGTTTTCGGTAGGCTAGCACGCGCCCCGTTGAGCGATCCGTTAGAAGCCGAAGACAGACTCCCTACGTATTCGGATTATATTATTGAATTGACAACCCGGTAAAATAACATTCAAGATATTGCACGCGAGAAATTGATTGCAGTGAAATGGAGAGCTAAATATTACTATGATCGGAACGCAAATCCGCAAAATTTTAAAATCGGCGACTATATTTGGCTATTAAAAGGAGGGAAAATTCATAAGTCAAAAGACCAATATGAAGGTCCTTATTCAGTAGTAGATATTCTACACAATGGTAACATTAAAATACAATTAAAACCAAATAAATTTAAAGTAGTACATGTTAATCGCGTACGAATATCATATATTTAGCCGAATCAAAAATTAGTATAAGGAAAAATATTATACTGTTTTTATAAAATTTGGATTAATATTGTTATCTGTTAGTATAAGTTCTTTAAAAATAAATACAATAATCAGTATATTTTGGTTTTACTTATTATTTGATTAATTATATTAATTTCACTTAATCTTAGTAAGTAATTTTCTTGTGATGGCTTATAAGAGCATTGATTAATGACTATCGTATAGAATTATTAGAGTTCCTCAAAGTTTATCTTATCAACAATTAATCTGAATTCAACAAAATTCATCGAGCGAACAACGTTTTAAAATTGAAATCTCGAGATTGCTTCAAATTATATAAAATTTTTAAATTGGAAAAAAATGATAAAGCTAACGTGTTGTACATTTTCATCAATAATTTTAACATTCTTCTAAAACTAAACTGAACGTTGAATAGGCAAATGTTAAATACAATAGAGATTTTAAATACTATAACAAAATCGTCATGGTCAGCATAGTTATCCTGATACTGCATTAGTGGAAATAGACTATCAATAAAATAAAAATCATCATCTAGACATTCCCTTTTTGTGAATATTTCTGCAAGTTCGTCAGTTGCACACATTACTGAAGAGTGAATCAGCGAGTGACAGCCGCTACGACAGCGCAACGACCGATGGACATAAACGCTGCGGCGGGTCCCTTTCCCTCATCACACGCTCTGCACCGCACAAGCTGCCATGCTCGCGCAGCTCAGCTCTCTCCTTACACATCAGCCGTACTTAACCCCACGCGCTACAAGCGACTGTCGGGTTTTCTCAGTTTTATCGCAGGATCTCGAATCCTGAACGCATTAATATAGCGATACTTTTCATGATATTTTGCATGATTAGACGACGAAATTTCCTTTTTTTTTATAAGTGCAACTCCCTGACACACTGTGTCGTACCCTCAATCCGTCGCGAACTTTTACAAAAATATCTTAGTTAATTATTAATACTATCAGAAATTCTTGTTATTTGTCTTAATACCACAACCAAATTCAATATGTGGTTGTACTTGGGTCAGAAAAAGAAATTCTGTATACTCTTTGAGGTTATCAATACCCCCACAAATCCGAGGGATAACCTCAAAACACCGTGACACTATCCCAGCCATTCCTGTGCGCACACAGAGCGGTCGGAATCGTTGTTAAACGACACATTCGGATCGGCGTAGCCGTACGCACACGACTCCACCGTACCGAATGAATTCCTAACCTCAAAATCCGCCACCGACCCGTCATACCGCCACCGAACCGATACACTGCAGCTGCGTCCGCCGAATTATTATTGTAACGAAATCGCGTATATATTTTTGTAAATTGTTAACCGCGTAAGTTTAAACAATTCTAATTGTCAAGGCGAAGTATTTTTAACGAGGCGCATAATTGATTTATGTTTCAGCCGGGATTTAACAACTGATTCCAAATGCTATTATTTAACTAGGAAATATATTTTGTTATTTTTAAGAATATAAGAACAGACTCTTTTTTGCTCCTTTCCCTTATCCAGATTCTGGAACCGACTGACTATCCAGTCTCTTGGGGAAAGATAAACCGTTACAATCTTAATGGACCAGACAGAACTCACAGAATATTGTCTTGACTCTTTATTTAACCTTCGATTTTTACGACATTGCACTTAAGGAGGTACTAATTTGCTTCATCTGGCAGTAGAATCAGGGAATACTAAAAGCGTGGAACTGTTACTAAAAAGGGGTATTTATCCCATTGACGCTACTGATAGTTGGGGACAACATGCGCTTTTGATTGCTTATAGAATTAATAATTATGATAAAATGATTTTGTTAATGAAATATGAAGCGAAACTGTATCCCTCGGGAAGTTACGTTCGGTATATAGGTCAACGACACTTACCTGGAATCACTTCTCAATTAATAATTCTTTGTTTGGCACGAGAAGTTTCAGAAGAAAGGTTTGTAAATCCCAATGATTTACAGGCAATGAAAAATTATCATCCTGACGCGTATCAACAGTTCAAAGATCTAAATCCGAATGGCAAAAATTGACTCAGATAACATCTCACGATAAAATCACTTATCGCGATTTAATAGAACGTCTAATTCGAAGTTTTTGAGTACCATTCGAACGTGCCGCCACAGAAAATTCGAAAAGGTAGATCCTAACGTATTATTTCCATTATACGGTCCGACGCTTGAACAAGTCTTAGGAAATATTAAAGAATTGAGAAAGCAGTGGGCATTCAGGGAACAATTTTTATTCCATTACCCATAATCGAACAAATTTCGTATTATCTATGCGAAAATTAATAAAATTAAGTTGAATAAATATATAGAAGAAAAAAAGGAAAGAGGGAAAGAATAGTGACAGATTAATAATATTTAAAAATAAAGTGTTGTATTACAACCACTAGGCCAAAGGTACTTTGAAACGCCACCTCACTCATTGACATACTCTTGTCATTGAGGCACTACTGCGTCAATATATACTTGTCATCAGAGTCTTACTGTGCTCAATGATCAAGGCAACGTTACGCTCATCGGAGCGCACCAATTTAACCGTTATAATTAATTATAAGTATATAAGTGTGTCAACTTGATTTTCAAGCCTTGCACACCTATTCTCACACTAGCATAGTCTGATTAGTTCATCTCTCCTTATCCTACAGATCGCCAACTTCATTGGAAAATGCGTACCTGGTTCGAGTTTACATTTTCGTGTCAACAAGAAAGGATTCACATCATACGACAAAAGATCTGGCGCAGGGAGAGGAAGGACGTGAAGAAATTTCTACGGATATTAGCAAGATTCTTGACAATGGAAGAAATGTGTACAATTATCGAAGATGCCGTCATTGTTCGAGATGAAGAGATAGTGAGGTATAGCATCGAAGTATACCCACGAAGATCAACATTACGGCTAGCGGAAGCTATGTCCTCAGCTGTAATAAGAAACGACGAAGAAATAATCTTACTACTGTTGAAGTATAAAGTTGATTGGTCTCAACCGTCTGGTTTCTGGCGAATTCCAACAATATTCACCGCTGTATATTATAAACGACTGGATATATTAGAAAAATTAGTAGACTCGTAGTAAATCCTGAAGCGAGCCCTATCTGGTTATGTTCTACACTATGTCAAGCCAACAGATACAATGATGTACAATACGTGCAACTACTCATCAAGGCCGGAATTAAACCCAAATGTTTAGACCGAGTCGGAGTCACAGTCATGAAATTCGCCATAGAAAGAAATAATTTATCAGTAGTTCAAATGCTACTGGATATGGGAGTTGATGCAGATTCCAGAGATTATTATAACAATAATCCCTTGGAGCTAGCTTGTGCCTCCGAGATTCCGAGACTCCTCCGAGACTCCGAGATTTTACGAATGATACTAGAACGTATAGAATATCCATTAATGTCTAGACCAGTAATGTTGGAAAAAGCTGCTGGAGCATCTTATCTAAACTCTCGACGATATGTAGAGTTACTATTGAACAAGGAAGTGTCAATCAACTCGCCGACACTAATGGGAGATATCCGATAGAAGCAGCCATAAGAGAGCATAATGATGCTCCTGACCTTTTATTGCAACAAGGAGCTCACGTGGAATTAATCACGGTGGATGTCAAAGAAATTCTGCATTCTGCAGTAGAATTCGGCAGTGTATTAGCAGTGCGGGCGATTTTAGAGAAAACTTCAGATGTTAACAAGAGGGGTAGTAACGGAGACACCGCTTTGAGGTGCGTTCATCAATGCCAGCATC
The DNA here is from genome assembly GCA_037356405.1 of Nasonia oneida. Lineage (NCBI taxonomy): Eukaryota > Metazoa > Arthropoda > Insecta > Hymenoptera > Pteromalidae > Nasonia > Nasonia oneida. The sequence goes on along the minus strand of JAZHPH010001258.1, from coordinate 3,482 downwards.
GTATGACTGGAATTATTGTTTGAGAAAAGAGAGTTGATATATCCTCCAGGTGACGAAATGCAGTACTTCTCTGATGAACAACTACCTTGGGTAGCCATGCCATTATTCCTTCGACACCTAGCTCGAGAAACAACAATAAAAAACGATAATAAAGACATACAAGTATTATAAGAATACTGTCCATGGATCTATGTTGAATACATACGAGCTCGTCAAGAGTAGGAATTTATGAGTGAATCCTACATAGCAGCAGGGGTAACATATAAGAGCCTAATAGAGCGATCGACTGAGTCACTTCTACGAGTATCGAAGTCATGTGCATTCCACCAGAACGATAAGAAAAATAACAATCGGAGATTTCCCTTTTATAATGAAATTATATCCCAAGCCATTGATAGATAATTTGAAAAAAGAACTTATAAGGAAGGTACCCGAACCCAACCTCACCGATTTCAATGATTTTACGATATGTTGTAGTACATGTGAAAATAAGAGACACGTATTTTTTCTTATCGGCTCATAAGCGTATTTAGGGGGTGAAAACGACCCCCAAAGTTAACCCCCAAAAAGCGTTTTTTCTGAATATCTCGCCTTAAAATAAATATTTTTTAACGAAACCAATTCGAGGTTATTTCTTACAACAAGAGCAAGTAATTCATGGTGATTTGAAGAGTAAGGGTGGCATCCCCTATTTTTTAGGGGTCGAAAACATATATTTTTTGGCATAAGTTAATAATAAAAAAGTTTCAAAAGCCTAAAAAAAATTGCAAACAATTTGAAAACATCCATAATAATAAAATAAAGTTGACGTCTTTCGGATTTTTAAAAAATATTACCCCTAAGGTATAACCACCCCTTACACAAAATAATTATAAGTATGTACTTTAATTCATAAAATTTCGTAGGAAGTTCGTATATAAGGGTTATCGAGGTCGCTCTTTACGAATCTGTTATCAGATTTTGAAAATTTAAAATGGCGGATCCAATATGGCGGACGAAATTAACAAAAAAAAAATGTTATATAATAAAACAAGTTTTTAGCGACTAAAAAAATTCGAAAAAATGTGTTAACATTTATAATAAAACAATAACGTCTTTCGATTCTTTAATAAATATTACACCTGAGGGGGTAAACCACCCCTAACACAAAATAATTATAAGTATATATTGAAGTACATACACGAAGTGTTAAAAATGGCTTTTTCGCCCTCTGTAAGAGAAAATGTCGTACAAAACACGTATGATAAAATGATCTAGACTCATATAAATTAACACTCGTCCCACACTTGTTAATAACTATTTATTGCATAAGTTATTTAAAAAAAAAATTAATGATAAATATCATAATAATAATAATAATAATAATAATAATCTCCGTGATAAAAGCATTTAGTTGAATTTTTCCAATGCATATTTGGAATGCATATCGTTTTACAGATCTTATAATTACAGCCATTTCTTATTATAAGTATACAACATTTATTCTAATTTTCCATGGTTATGTACGTTTTATGGTATCATAGCCACGAATTGACAATCACGATTGACAGACACATATTTTTTTGTTACTACAGTGACAAGGATCAATAGAATGACATCCATCCAAAGCAACTACAAACTAAGAGGGGATTCAACTCATCGAGAAATAGCGAGCACCTGCCAGCAACTCGTAGTACGGCTAACTTGGAACAGCCAAATCGATCGTCGAGCACTAAAGTCAAGAAGGTCAAGTGCAATAGAGAAGAGAGAGGCAAATAAGATCCAGATTAAAGGGCTGAAGGTTGAAAATAAGGAAGAGTTCCTCAGGACATACATCCAGTTAATGATAGAAGAAGCATTGACTCAACTTTTAAAACTGAACCTTTTATTATGGCGGTCCGACATCGAACTAATATGGGCAAGAATGTTCGACTTTTTTAAGGAATTGTCAGGAAAATTATTAACTGTATTTTTACACCTGACAATTTTATACAAGAACCGTTGGAATGAAACAAATTTAGAAGGCGAAACCCGAGTGATCCGAGCAATAAAAGCAGGAAACGCAAGAGGTGTGAAGTTTTTATTAGAGAAAGGTGTCGACAAATCAATCATCATAAAAAGGAAGTTGGATATCTTTGGTGAAGCCATAGTAAAAGGTAGAGAAGACATACAAACACACTTTATCTATGCAGGGATTAAACCGATAAGTTCTTATTGATTATTCTTATTATTACTGTCGTTGGAAGCCCAAACGACCCACCTCATACCCACTCTATGGGTAAATCATTACTCACCTATCAATCCGGTCAAAGCACTACAAACGGCCATAAAGAGGGAAGATATGATCGGCATTCGATGGCTGTATACAGATCAAAATTTCATAGGACCTTTGGGATTTTTACACGAAGCAGTGAGGCAAGGGCTCAGTACTCGAGTCATAGAGCAACTCCTAGACCCCGGATTCGACATTGAATCTTTTACGAGATACGGGCGTTCCTCTCTACAAATAGCAATAATCATAAATCATAATTATATTGTAAAACATTTACTTGACCGAGAGATCAAAGTAAAGGATTACAATCGTGAGAACGGAGAAAGCAGTCTATATTTAGCTATACGTAGACAAAACCTAATAGCTGCAGTATCTTTATTACAACATGGGGCCACTTTCAAAGAAAAAGAAACAAAAGTCCTAACCTGTTGAATTAGCCACCCGAGACAATGATGAAGAAATGCTAGCACTCATGTGGGGATTAGGAGTCGAACGAGGACTATATAGTTTATTAGTCGGGCCAAGGCAAAGAGTTATCTACAAGCAAGCTACAAAAGGATGCCTTGAGGAATTCAGACAACTAGTGCAAACAATACAGAACCCCTATCGAAGAGAACTAAATGCGAATTTCCAAATCACCATGGCAGAACTACAAATTCAGCAAGCTAAGAAGATAAATGACCTCTATCAAATTCCATCAACCACTAACGGAGACGTGATATGTTTATTGCAAGAAGAATGTATAATAGAACAAAATGCGTTTAAATAATAAGAAAAAAAAGAATAAAAGATCCCTTTTAAGTTAAATTGTTATACATTTGCTTATAATTATTATCTAAGTTAAGAAATAAAAGAAAATAATTATCATTATAAATCAATGAAAGAATTTTTTTTTATAATAAATCTATACCTTACATATTAAATATATATATGGGACGATCCATGTCAACCGGATCAGTGCTGTGTCCAAAATTTGGAGTGACCAAAAAAATCGCCCGAGGGCTCATTTTGAAGCTTAGGACATCTACTTTCAGATTCCGTGTGCGCCTTTGCAAAATCCAATATGGCAGTTCCAACATGGCGGCCGGAAACTCAAGAAAAATCGAGTTTCCAGATTAAAAAGCTTGTAAAAATAAAAATTCGCAACCAATCTAGTTATTTTTTGGCTCAAATTGTAGCTGATGGACGCACTTTGAAAGCTGGAGTGGTGGGTTGGCACAATCCAACATGG
>JAZHPH010001257.1:0-11878 GCA_037356405.1 Nasonia oneida | reverse complement strand
CGATGGGTCAGGAGCACAGCGCAAAAAAGACCGGCTATAAGCCACTCATCGATGAAAAACCAAAAGAAGGAAGAAAAAAACGCCTTCAAATCAATTACAGAAAAATACTCTACAAATACCGGATCTATACCCGAAAAAAGAGTTATAAAAAATTATAATTTATATTTCATAGAAACCATCGGCCCTTTTCAGGGCCACAAAAACATCCATACGTATAGAACAAACGCACACACATGAAAGTGGAGAGCGCAAATATAGCGCTTCTACACCATGTCAGCCTCAAATAAGGACATATCTGTTGCATTATTTTGTAACGGTTCAACTTTCCCCAGGATTTGGACAGTCAGTCGGTTCCGGGATCTCGATTGGGGAAAGGGGCAATAAAAGAGTCTGTTCTTATGTTTTTTAATGTTAACAAACTATATTTCCTTAAGTAGATAATAGTAATTGGGGATCAGTTGTTAAATCCCGTCTGAAACAGAAATCAATTATGCGTTTCGTTAAAAATATTTCGCCTTTACAAATGGAATTGTTTAAACTAGCGCTGTTAACAATTTACGCGACTTTGCTACAATAATGCGTCGGTGGTTACGGCTACGGTGTTTCGGTACGGTGACGGTATGGCGGATCGGTGATGGGTTTGGGAGGTTAGGATTTCATTCGGTACGGTGGAGTCATATGCGCACGGCTACACCGATCCGGGTGACTTACGTAACAACAATCTCGACCGCCCTGTGTGCGCACAGTAGCGGCCAGGATAGTGTAACGGGATTTTGAGGTTATCCCTCGGATTTATGAAGTCGTGTGTGCACGGCTTCTCAAATCTTCGTCGCTCGTCTCGTTCCTCTATTTATCCTGTGTGCGCACAGAGATAAAGCGAGTCGTGAGATGTCGGCGTAAGGCTGGCTTTGTTGATTAGGATTTTTACGGTGGCACCGGGTATCGTCACGTGTGCTCACGTAGACGAGGCTCGATGTCGCTCGGGTGTTCCGGGTTGCCTCGTGTGCTCACGACGGCAATTCGGAGTTTCGGGTTTCGGTTCGTCTACTAAATCGTCACGTGTGCTCACGAGACGACTTCGTCGGCGTAGATCTATCTCTCGCTGCTCCCTGTAGTAACGTGTGCGCACGATGCTACCTGGAGTGGAGCTCGAGTAGAACTGTCTACCGTGTTGCGCTGTCCGCCTTATAAAGGCGCGCGGTGTGGATACGTCTGAGTATGTACGCCGCTCGCGCTGCCTGGCGCGCCGTTGCTGAGCTGTTTGACGGCTGTCGCGCTTCGCGCTCGTGCGGACTCGCCTTGCGGTTGTTGCGCGCGCGCGCTCGCTTCGCTTCGTGCGGACTCGCCTTGTGAATGTTGCGCGCTCGCTTCGCTTCGTGCGGACTCGCCTTGTGAATGTTGCGCGCGCGCGCCCATTTCGCGTCGTGTGTATTCGCGCGTTGCGCCTGTTTATGTTTATCACGGCCGTCCTCATGTATATTTATATGTGCGAGACTCGTGTCTCGTCACAACTTAATGTCCACTTAGCAAAAGGTACACCATATCTGCCCCTCGAAAAATCAAAAATGCCCTACACCATAACAGACCCCCAGGCCGAGAGAGAGATAACGAGATAGAGGGGAATGTACGCTATACCGGCCTAGGCCCTGATGCCGAAGGGAGGGGGAAATTCTTACTACTAGCCCTGACTATCTTGACTATTTACTACGGATTTCGGCGATGTTGCATAATTTGAAAACGATTTGTTCGTACCAAAATTATCTTTTTTATTATTTCCTATTACTTTCTTTAGTTTTCTTCTTTTACTATTTATTTCATCCTCACTACTTTCACATCTTTTTACAGCTCTATTTCTTCTTGTTTTAGGGTTTTTCTGCTATTTTAACTTTTTGAATGGCCTCGTCATAATCAAACGTAGCTAGTAATTGAAATATGTTATTATAGTAAGAGTATTTATATATTTTTTTATATAGCATTCAATTTACCCGTATTCCAATAAATATCTTTTAAGTTGCATCGAAACCAATCTTCTTTAGGAGTTTGTTTTGATGCAATTATATTAGGGTTTGAGAACTTTGGAGGCCATTTTACTGTTTTACCCTTATTACATATCCAAGACTTTGGAACTATTGCTGGGTATTCTACATCACTATTCCTTATAATAACTATAATAAAAGGATCTTCGTTGTCAGCTTTCGTTGAGCTCCTTTCCATTTCAACAAACTCTATAAATAAAAGATTATTGAAAATAATAATATCACTAATTGAACGCAGAAACACATATATAGGTATACATTTTAACCCTAACGAAATAACTATTTTTATTCATCATCGAGATCTAAAACTTGGAACCAGAGCCCTGAATGTGTAATGCATATAGAGTCTATCGTTGGCAAAAATAGCATTTGAAAAGCAATGCAGGCTTTCTGCTACCTGAAAATTCATCAAACTATACAGTCTATATGCATTACACATTGGGGGTTCGATAATGAACGAAAATAGTTATTTCATAAAGCTTGGATTAACAAATCTGCGGTGTCACAATTCGTAAGTTGGCGAATATTATTTATCCTACGACTGATACATACATTGAGAATTTGCAACTTACTATGTGTAGGGGTCACTCTTCTGTTCCTGATGGTTTTTATGCTCCTTGATCCAATACGAGGCGGAATTGTAAGTTACTACATTTGAAACGAAAAAAAAAAAACAATTCTTTAATAATCAGTTGTTACTGGACACTTGAATAAAATTTTTGATTATAAAGTAAGTACTGTTATTTGTACCTGACTTTTTCAATATTTTTGCAATATTACGATTGGTCCAGTCACCATTTGGTTTTTCTCTATCTTGAATAGATGTTTGCACACCTTCAAATGAACTACTATAAGGGGGCCACGCAGTGGTAGTTTTGTCGTCTTTCATCCAAAAGCCCGGAATTATATGCATTTCTTCATCATTCACTAACTGTACAATGTACCACATGGGTATGTTATTACTGCTAAAAGTTAATGATGCTGAAAATAAGAAAAAAACAAAATAATGAAAATTCAGTAATTCATTTTGTAATTATCTCATCTATCATATGATTCTATTCCATGAAAATAATATATACAAATAGAAACTTACATGATTTATTTTCATATGAATCTTTAGGCTGACATTCTGAGCTGCTTGCTAACAAATTTTTCTTGGCTTCCAATTTCCCAAACAAGTCTTTAGCTGCTGCATATTTCTCTGAAAAATTACAAAATTATCTATTTATAATTAAGAACAAATTATGATGTGCGCAGTAATTAAATGGAATTATAATAATACATGAAATTTTTGCAAATATGACAACTTTGTATTTGCCGTAAAAGTAGCCGTGTAACATTAATGTTTGTAAAAAACGGAATTCGTAAATTGACTTTAATAGAATTAGATAATTTACCTGTACATCCAAAAACTTCTGAAATATTTCGTTTTTCCCACTCATTATCTGGTTCGTCCATTTCTTCGATAGATTGTTGAATAATTTCTGTTTTATAATGAGGCCATGAACAGCTTTTCTTATCAGGTTGTATCCAAATGCTTGGGATGGCACGCGTTTTCATTGTATCAGAAAACTGTACAATTGTCCATTCCCATTTTTCATCACAAGTGGTTTTAACCGTCGTTTTGTTACTCTGGCTCTCTGTGAAATGATAACAAATATTTTAGAATTTTAATATTTTAGAAATTAGAGAAATAAATTTTTTTACTTCCGAATAAAATCAATTGAACGAAGCTTATTTTTTACTCAAATTGATTAAAAATTATTATAGAAACTCTGTATATGGTAATATTTTTAATTTCTTTTAGCAAGTATGGAATTTAATAGATGATTGATTTCAATGGAATGACTGTACAAACATGATTTATTTAAAAACTGAGACTATAAAACTTAAAGAATTGTAAGACTTTATCTACAAAACAGGATTTATTTCGCACTCTAAAAAGCATTGATGAACAAACAAGAAAGTATGTATACCATTCATACTAAATTTACTATAGAACCTGTGAGTGACGCTGGTGGATTTGGGAAGTCACTGATGTCGGACAGTTTAGTTTTGTTTTCTAACTTCTCTCCGTCCTCACTCGACAGAGACCTCAATCTTCTTTGATGTCTTAACTTTCTTGATTTAGGATCTTTTAAATCTTGAAATTTATCCTCTATTTCTGATGAATCCACAGCTATTTTACATTTTACCCCAGCATCATCGTAAGTTTCTGAAATATATACAGAAATGGAAAAGTAAGTAAGATCGTATAGCACATCCCTGGTAGCAAATTACCGATAAGTTTTGGTCTCTTCTTTAGCGACTTGGTAGATTTGAAACGTACAATCTCCAGAAATTTCACTTTCGTTCACTTCGTACACATAAGAAAAACGTTTCACATGCAGCGGCGGTGAGGAACAAAAAGACGATTATCAAAAAAGTAAAGCTGAATCCTGCGCAAGCTCAAGGTCGTGTGTATATATACTTTGATGCCATGTCACGATACATTAATTACACACTTTCATTAGCGCGTCTCTTGCCGTGAAAGATAACAACAGATAGGATCGAGATTAATTGGAGCCTACATTTACACATAAATATCAATAAAGAGTTCCTCGCGCGCCGGTTCGGTGAATTCTAAATGATGAACTTCGTCCGTTATACATGAATTCCGAATTTCAAAATATGATTCTTCTGCATTATGCACCGAAAATTGATTTTTTTCGTCGCTTGACTCTCGTCGATGTCGTGGCGAGTTTTTTAAATGAAAACGCAATTCACCTAATAATACTCGCTTTCGCGCGGAACGACTATTTTCTATTTTAGCCCGATAATAATTAGATAAATAATCAAGATTCGCTCGGTAATTTACATATGCCTTTATCTCGCTCAGTTGACCTACTATTTCTATACATACCGCGCGCACCATAAAAACATAATTGAACCTTGGCACGAGGGCTAATACTTACATGACAGTTCGCCGCGCGAGACATGCACACGCGTCCGTTGATTGACAGTTCAATACGTGCGTGCCGTCAATAATATTTCGCCTTTCACTTTTACCTCTCTCGCGCCGGAAACAGAAATGAATTTTGCACCTGAATCGCACGCGGTGCATTCTTTGGGGGCTTGCGCAATAGTTGCGGATTTTTCGTTTGTTTGTTTTTACATACGCTAGGTATTACGGAGGTATTGTGTCGGAGTTTTCGTATTTTCATTTTGCGGTTCTGTATTTTTCCATCGCGCACACGCTTATAATCAGTGAAACAAGTCTATGGGAGAGACAAACAAGACCGATAATTACCAGTAATAAAATATCGATCACATCCCGAGGTATCATTTCTCATCCTCTCCAGCGGCAAATTGACACCGAAATTCTGCAAGAAGAAGTCAGAATTTCCCAAGAAGCATAGCCCTCATCTAGTCTCCCTCGCGTACGTGTCCGCAAGTCGTAATTAATCGACAATAAATAAAAATCCATTAGCAACCGCGACGCAATGACGCAGCGATAATTCAGTAGCAACTTCTCCCCTGCACAGTATTTGCGTTTTGGCTGCGGGAGCTACTATATACTACTACTATACATGGGCGCGGAGTCTAGCCCATACGTCCCGCAACTATATCATAACGCGTGGCTAAGGTCAGGAGGCGATTATTGGCATGCGATCGTTCGCGTCGGGCTCGGCCAATGAGAGAGCGCTTCCCAGTCGCAGCGGCGCGGCGATGCATCGCTCGTATTTCCCTCGCTTTTCTCTCGAATTCTCAAGCTCTTTGCGACGCGCCGGGAGGTCCACGTATCTCTAGAACTCGTGTCTCTCTCATTGGCCGAGCTCGACCGTACGCGATCGTTCGCACGCGAAAAGTTTGTGCCTTGTCCTTTTGGATGAGTGCCGCAGTGATCTACTCCCCAGTGCGATATGCAGCGGCCGAAATTTCTGGGCTTATGGGTCAAGATCTCTCTCCCTTGATATGCATTCTACTGTTTCCGAAGTAGAAAATGTCTAAAAAAGAATCGTTCTCTCTCTATCCGATATAACGTGATCGAAAGGGATACTTTATTTAAAAATTGTAGTAATTTCTTCTTCGCTTAATTCCGCGTCGTCCTTTACCTCCCCCCCCCCCCCCCATATACTTTTCTTTTTGCTCGCACAGCGAGAGCTCGAGGAACAAATGACTCTCGCGATCTCTCTCGCTCGGCTTTTCGGCTCTCGCGAATGACAAATACCGCGCGATTAAACGCTGCAAATTTTATTCGGGACGAAGAAGGAAATCTGCGCTACACATATACACACTTTCTTACAGACCGCCGTTTGCCGCGCTGCTCAAGAAGAAAAAGAAGTATCGCTAGAGTCTCTTATTACGGATTATTTCCGCCTCGTGTCGCAGACCCTAATGGTTCGAAAAAAGAGCCGGTAAAAAAGTGATATAGTGGCATAAACGGCGCCGAGGACAGCGCTTATTGTTTTCTCTGCACGGCCTCTCACGGCTTTATAACTCGTGCTGTTTTTAACAATGACTTAACGTATGCAAATTACGGTGATTGTTGAATTTGACAATAAGTACCTGCTTCCGCCAATGTTCTGCTCGAGGCATAAACGATCCAGTTTGCTGCTGGAGGCTCGCCATTTTTACAGGCTTTTTTCAACTTCGATTCGGACTTGTATGGTGGCCAGAAGCAGTGAGTGGAATTTTCCATTAACAACGATGCGTGAACTATGCCCACTTCTTCTTCTTCAGAAAACTGGACGATGTGCCATTTATCCTCCATCTTCTATGCGGATGATCAAAACCCTCGAAATCCGTCTTGTGCGCACTCGAAAGCTTCCAATAGAGAATTAAGTATGACGGTCGACGGAACACAGACGATTTGCGTTGTGTGGAGAGCTTGGCGCATGTATAACTGACTATACGTATCAGTTCAGACTGGCCACCGGCGCAGCGGCGCTTCGCTCCTCTACACTGAGAAAAAAAGTTGCGGGTACTGAAAATTTCAGCAGAATCTACTGAACCTACTCGAGTAGAGAAAAATGTGCGCGGTGGGCGCACATCAGATGCGCAGAAGGTTTAAAATTCGTCCGTCCCCACCGGGCTACCTGAAGTCTACACAGAGAATAAGGAAAAAGCGCTTTTCTTTTCTCTCTCTCTCTCTCTCTCTCGCTAAAGCTCGGAAACGCAAGCTGCACACCAGCGAATTGGACGTCACCTTGCTGGAGGAAGCTAAAGCTCTGAGCCCTGACCATCAAGGGGTCGTAAACATCAACGAGCTGCTCCCCTCTGACGTCCACAAGCTGCGTTCGAGGGCCAGGCTGGAGGCCAAGAAGAGGCAGGGTTGCCGAACATTCATCAGAGATGGGAGACTCTACATGCGCTGCAACGACGACAGCGAGCGTGCTACCGTCATCAACACCGACGCTGAGCTGGAGACTTTTTTAGCCCGGTTTCCGTTTGCTGCCGACATCGTTCAACACTGAGGCTACAACACAAACACATCATTCCACCACATCCACCATCAAGCTCATCTGCCATATCTTCATCTGGTTCTAAGGTATCTCTATCCGAAGGTCTACGAGTCTGTCATTTCAATGCGAATTCGCTTACGGGTCACATTGAGATGATCAGGCTTTTCTTATCCACCGAGACCTGGTTCAGCGACAAGGTTACGTCCATCCCTTCACTGGATGACTACCTACTCTACAGACGGGACAGAAACAGAAACGGAGGAGGTGTGGCCCTCTACATACATAAATCACTGACAGCTAGCGTTATTTCATCATCTGATGGTAAATGGTCTGGCAGGCCAGGTAAGCTTGAATATCTCTTCTGCGAGGTATCGGCAAAGGGAATCTCTCCGATCTTCGTAGGGGTTGTGTATCGTTCTTCTCACGCTCCATTCTTCCAAGGCTCTAATTTTATTGACCAGCTAACAACCCACATGCACAGCTACTCCACGAAGGTCATAATGGGAGACTTCAACTCTGACCAGCTTTCTTCATCTGAAGATGCCAAGTTTATCAAGGCCTTCATTGATGAACATTCCCTTTCTTCTGTCCCCTATGGTGCCACGCATCATAAACAGGGTTCGGATACCTGGCTTGACTTGTGTCTAATCGACGAGCAGGATCGCCTGCTGTCACACTGGAAGACAGACTCACCTTTCATCAATGGACACGACCTTATCACGCCCACTCTCGACGTACAGATTCCACGATACGTACCTAACACATACTCCTACAGAAACTTTAAGGGAATCAACGCCGAGAAGCTAAGGGACTTTCTAAGCGCATGTGACTGGTCATAACCTCACTAACGCCATTAATCATCTCGCCCCATTACGGACTGTAACACCGAGAAAACAACGTCACCCGTGGTTCACCACGGCTCTTCGTGACCTTGTATCTGCGAGGGAGAGAATTTACAGGCGTTTCAGGGACTCCAGGCTTGATTCAGATATCCGCTTATACAGACTAGCTAGAGACAATGCTCACAAACAGGTCGAGGAAGCCAGGCTGAATTATTACTATTCACGCCTGTCAACCTTGACTGATGTTGCCGAGATCTGGAGAGAGCTGGAGAAACTTGGAATTTCTGCAACCAAGGCCCCTTTGCCACCTCGCTTTAGCACAGATGAACTCAACAAGCATTTCGACACCCAGGCCAGGGGAAGCGACGGCATCCCTCAGGTTGTTATCTCAAAAGCACTGCCAGTTCTCGCTCCTCTACTATGTCACATTTTCAACCTGTCTCTGAGCGAAACCCGTTTCCCATCTACCTGGAAATTGTCACTTGTGCGTGCACTCAACAAAGTCAGTTCACCAACAGCCCTGACTGACTACCGTCCGATTTCACTTCTCTGCTTTCTCTCCAAGGCCCTGGAGTGGCTGGTGCACAGGCAAGTTTCACAATACCTTGAATCAAGGCTCTTACTAGACAACTATCAAACAGGCTTCCGCACTAGCCACAGCACTCAGTCTGGCCTAATTAAGCTAACTGATGATGTCAGGGTCGGGATAAAAAAAAAAGAAAGTGACACTCCTTCTACTCTTTGATTTTAGCAAGGCGTTTGACACTGTATGTCACGTCCGGCTCCTGAGGAAGCTATCCACCTTCGGCTTCTCTAAGCAGGTTATTCGCTGGTTTGCCTCCTATCTCACTGGGAGAGAGCAAGCCGTCGTTGGTAACAATAGCGAGCGTTCCTCTTCGCAGCGTCTTAACATCGGCGTCCCGCAGGGCTCCGTCTTAGGTCCCCTGCTGTTTGCATTGTACATCAACGACATCGGTTTCTGTCTAGACTCCGATGTTTCCCATCTTATTTATGCGGATGACTTGCAAATTTACAGTCATTGCCACCTCGAAGAGCTCGATTCTTTATCAAACAAGATGAGTGCTAATGCCGAGAGGATAATGGGATGGGCTGCGCAAAACAAGCTTAAACTTAATGTTACAAAAACCAAAGCAATTGTCCTGGGCTCCCCATACTACATAAATCTACTTCCCTCAACAGCTAACACTTTCATTAATATCGGGGGTGCCCAGGTCAGCTTTGAATCCTCCGTGCGTAATCAAGGACTGGTGCTTGACTCTAAACTCTCGTGGAAGGAGCACGTTACACAAGTGTGCAAACGTGCTCACTCGCTAATGTACAGGCTTTACTTTTTTAGAAAGAGTACCAATCTCAGATTGCGCAAACATCTCGTGCAAGCACTCCTATTTCCGATCATCGACTACTGCTCTCTTGTATACTGTGACTTGACGCAGGAACCCGACTTAAAACTACAGAGGCTCGTGAATACAGGAATCCGGTACAACTATGGTGTAAGGAGAGATGAGCACATCTCCCCTTACAGGCGGGAGCTGCAGTGGCTAACCACTGACGGACGCAGGAAGTACTTCCACAGTCTGCTTCCTTCGTAAAATGTTTAACTCGTTCGTACCATCATACGTACTGGCCTTTTTTGACTTCCGCGTCTCGCTTCGGCCTGTGAGGGGCGAGGTGACACCTCTGGAAATACCTGTCTTCGCGACTGAGACACTGAGGAACTCGTTTCATATCAGCGCCTCATACTTATGGAATAGCCTGCCATCTCACATCAGAAACACCTCATCTACTGTCACCTTCCGAAAAGTTGCTAAAGATCACTACTTTCAACTCGAAAACACATAACTCATACACACTCACGCACACGCATACACCTACTCATTCTCGCGCTATTAATTTCCACCATCGGTACACTTTTACACTATACATAATCTAAACATGCCTCAACTTACTGTATTCTACTTTCACCTCATAATGCTGAATCTTATTATTGTACAACATAATGTACGCAAATAAAAACTATCTAATCTAATCTAATCTAATCTCTTTCAGCAGCAGCAGCAGAGCAAAGAAGAATATACGAAGAGATAGAGCGCTGGCTTTTGTAAATGTCACACCGATAAGATACCTTCGCACACACGTACTGCACATTACATCACAGAATACCTATAGAGGCTTCACGAGAACTACCGTTTTAGTTTTTCTGGCTTACTGCGCTAAAATACCGCTGCTGCTTTCCGGTCCTTATAAGCTGGACTGTCATGAACGAGAAGTAAGGTATGCTCACTTTTCTATGTCTATAAGTATTCGTCGATACGTGAGTACGTGAGAGACACTAAAGTCGCATCTTCTTAGCATAGAGATGAGATGGTCATTTCGTTTGTTATTGTTTACACCTCTTTTCCTTCGCCTATATCTACAAAGCACCACGCGTATATAGACGTATACTCTGTATGGGCTCTAACAGCTTAAAAAAGCACAGACTACAGCACACATTGTTTACCATTATTTGTCTTATGGTTTTTTTTTTTTACAGCAAGGACAGTGACACTTTTGAGACGGCGAGTATCATCGGGTTATTCCTATTCTGAAAAAGAAGGAGTTGCGGACATAATCAAGTATTTGCAAGGAGGCCGTGCGTTCCGGAATGCTGCCACTGCTGCCAGTAGCGGATCTTCCGGCAGCAACGCAGTATAATATTGAACGAAGTTTAGAAGTTTCGTTCTCAAGCTTGACCCTCGCATGCAAGTGAACCAAAGTATACTCATAATAATTTTTTCATTTGTCGCGGACGATACACTTGATCTGAGAAAATCACGATCGAGTATATTCCAAATTGCGGAAAAGTTTCTCACACCAGTCAGAGAGACGCATCGTATAATAGGACAGTAGGGGGGATATGATGACAATCTCTATCGTTAAAAAATATTTATATCAGACTTAGCTACGTGTAAATATCTTGTACAGTCCTAATATTTGTTTATACACTGCAAGCTGCGTGGCTGAATACAGAATTTTGTTTTATGAGATTTTGTTTGGCAGGTAGGCCTTCTGTAATACGACACTACTACACTAAACCACACAAACTTATTATTCCAAACACATTGAGGGCTTATGAAGATTTTGAAGATTGATGATTGAAGTTTCAAATATAACTAAAACTATAAACATCAGGTCAGTTTTGACCGAACTGTCACTGTTTATCTCTCGACCAAAAGGCCAATGTGAATTTTAATATTTGCCGCATCGAATATCTTATAAGCATTGTCACAGAGCACCTACTAATTATAGTCAATTATATACCCTGGCGGGAAAAATCACGTGATCAGTCACTTGATTTCTCACATGACTTATTACGTGATTACTCACGTGACTATTTGGCGTGATTTCTCACGTGAGAAATCACGTTAAAAATCACGTCAGAAATTACTCATAAAATAGAATTTGTTTTAATTAAAATAACATTATTTTGTTTTTACTAAACAATTATGAAAAATAGATTTGATGATAATCCAAAAAATTGACCGCAATAAAAAAATTT
>JAZHPH010001256.1:0-11921 GCA_037356405.1 Nasonia oneida | reverse complement strand
AGCTTATTTGAACAATTCTTATTCGTTTTATCACGAATTTGGACACCCGGTTAAGATCTATCTTACAAATCACGACTTAAACTTTTCAACCGCGTACGGCATCAAGTCAATCACAATCGACGAAAGGCCTAAAAACACACAGCCAAGCGAAGAAGACGAAGAAGGAGAAATCGCTCAGCCGATTTGTAAAAAAATGAAAATATCCAACCCACCGGGTATAGTAATGCAACACCCAACGTTTGAAGGACTCCGTCTACATAGTTCACTAGTCGATCAACGTTTGGATGCTTTGAAAACTCTAGTCGGTAAGGTAAACCGTACCTACGACTACGTTCTCGAATATTTGAAAACTGCTCTGGAAGCCGAAGAACCACAAAACATTAAGAACATTTTGACAGATATCAAGGAATTTAAACAGTTTTATTCGAGACATAACATCGCTATAGAAGGCTTTGTACTGGATAAAATGGTCGACGATAACAACGACAATTTTAAAGAGCAATATTTGAGAATTGTATTATCTGAAATCCTCGTGTCCGGTTTACCGTTCATCGCAAAAGATGTACTAAATGATGTAAAATTTGCCTAAAAATTTAACCTCTTGCGTACACCATGTATATACTTTCCTGAATAAACTTTCAATACATTAAAAAAAAACATTTTATTATTATTCACCATCACATCTTTCCTTATTTATACCGCAACAATTATTAAAGATCCTTATTCGGCAATCAGTCAATGCGCAAGATGGGTGTATGCGCAGGAAAATTAGCGTTAGCGCGCTCGAATGACAGTGGGGTAAAAAAAGACTGTTGTAGAGAGTGTTATAAAAAACGACACACTAAACTAGATACATTTCGTAGAACCAACAGAACTGATAATTTAAACGAGAGAATCGGCTTTGACAATAAATGTTTACCTATCTGGAGATCGTAACGTTTTTTCCTCTCTTTCCAACTATTATTTTACCGCTATAAATAGCGCCCGATAAGCGTCGCGTCTCACTTGGAGACGACTAGGCAACCAAGATGGGTCAGGAGCACAGCGCAAAAAAAGAACGACTATAAGCCACTCATCGATGATAAAAAAAACCAAAAGAAGGAAGAAAAAAACGCCTTCAAATCAATTACAGAAAAAATACTCTACAAATTCCGGATCTATACCCGAGAAAAAGAGTTATAAAAAATTCTAATTTATATTTCATAGAAACCATCGGCCCTTTTCAGGGCCACAAAAACATCCATATGTATAGAACAAACGCACACACATGAAAGTGGAGAGCGCAAATATAACGCTTCTACACCATGTCAGCCTCAAATAAGGATATATCTGTTGCATTATTTAATGTCCACTTAGCAACAGGTACACCTAATCTGCCCCTCGAAAAATCAAAAATGCCCTACACCATAACAGACCCCCAGGCCGAGAGAGAGATAACGAGATAGAGGGGGATGTATACCGGCCTAGGCCCCGAAGCCGAGGGGAGGGGGAAAATCAATAACGCCTGTCTCACTATATGGCCCTTCTTACTACTGTCGTTTATGCGAGTCTTTGATTTTGATCACACCTTGCAAGATATTCAAAGCGCACTCGCATATGCAACGCACGAGTCTCTTGTCGGCTGTGCGTAAAAGAGCCGTGCGTTGTTGGCCGTCCGTGTGACAAAGAGCGTTCAGTACAGCTACTCGTTTTCTGTTGAAATGCTTGGTGTCGAGCGCAGCCACGACGGGTATACAACAGCCAGTCTGTTTCTTCTTCGATGTTGTTGGCGCCATAGCTTCTCGCCTACTGTCTATGCCGAGAGCTCTGCACACCTATTTTGTATTTTCACTTTTTACCGAATTTCGGTACGTAGGCGTACTGAATATCATCGCTTGGGAATATACACGTGCGAACCCTATACTCGTCCACGGCCGCTTGAGTTAGATCGAGAAAAAGATACGAGTGAGGTCCGCGCGTAGCGTCTATGTAAGCCTCCTGCAGAAACCTCGGATCTTCCGGATAAATTTGTCGCGCGAGATGCCGAATCTGAGCTCTGTCACGAGGATTTTTAAATATAACAAGATACTTTTAATTTAAACTTATGTAGCGCTGAGACTTTCCCTGGTGAAAAATATTCTGTGTCACCAGAAAGACCGACAAGTTCAAATGATGAGACGAACGCGAGAACTATATCGTTCGATGATTCTCGCGTCAAGTCGTCGAGAATCAGTAATTTTTTCTTTCCCGTATCCACGGGGTAATCGCTTCGCTGCGGAAATCCCTCTCGAAACTCGATAGGTACAGCAGCACTCCCGCCAACTTTGAATTCACTGCGGTACGTCTCTTGCCACTCGGTATAGTAGAGCAGAACCCTGTCGAAGCAAGCATCGCACATCTCCGGCAGATGCTCGAGAAATTTTTTCAGAAACCAGCTTTTTCCAGCTCCTGTCGGTCCTGCTATGCACGCCGTAAAAAGATGCTTCCAACGCGTATCCATCTTTTCGACTAAAGCGCTCTCTTCCCGAAAAGTGCTTTTTATTAATATTATTCCTTTACCGCAGGGGGCGGCGGGCGCGGGCGCGGGCCGCGTATACGCGTGTACTCTCGCGGGCCTCTTATACGCGTGTACTCTCGCGGGCCTCTTATACGCGTGTACTCTCGCGGGCCTCTTATACGCGTATACTCACGCGGGCCGCGTATACGCATATACTCACGCGGGCCGCTTATAAACGTATATTAGCGGCCACGAGTATCATCCGTGGACGAGCCGTCTATACGCGTGCATGTACGGCTCGCCTATAAGCGTGCGATGATGAGTGGGTAAAGGAGAGAGAAGGATGTTATAATTACAAGAACAAGTTTAAAATACTTTTTTTATTATAAATATAGTAAACATAACACAGACAATTTATATTACTTAAAAACTAATACAAAAACGAGATTCTTAAATTTATTTATTCACAAAACAACTTCCATACTGTACTTAACTTTTGTAACCGTACGGGAGCAATAACTCGGGAGTAACATACCTACGCTTTTTTAGAACTATGCTACACGATTTGACCTCTTCTCGCGTGACGACAGTGTGATCTGGCAATCTTTTAATAGAGTTTAAGGAGGTCTTCGCGCTCCTTGACGATCACCGTCTGTTTTAAATTATCGCGCTGTCCGAACTTGTCCCAGAACGAGTTCAGACAGAGCTTCGCAACAGTGCGCAGGCCAGGGTTTTTCTCGATTTTTTCCAGATCGAGCGATATCCCCTCATTTTCGCGATACTCGCGAACGTAACGTGCTTTCGATTCCGCGTCAACGCACCAAGCTGGAAACCACGATGCTTCCTGCTTTAATCGCAAGAAAGTGTCGATGTAGCCAGCGAAAAGTCCTCCTTCACCTGTGAGCGGATCGTACTCGGTCATACGACGAATATTTCAGTTATAGTATAGCCGAGTTCGATGGCTTTTCGCAGCTCATCCGCCACCCAGGTTCCGCTGAACTCTCGCTGACTCGCATCCGGGTAGCAACAATCGCTCTGCCGCATCTCTTCGCAGCATGTACGACACAGTGCGAAGAGAAGCTAGCCATGCATTTTTATCGGCAAAAGAGGCTGATACAATTTTCTCGGCGGTAAAACCTTACATTTTACCACCCCATCTATGGCTGAAAAATTGTTGAGATTGCCACCCGTCAGCTCATCAGATTTATCGCCGACGTAAACCTTTGGAAGACCGAGCGGAAATCTGCCTCGTTTACAAACGTAAGGATACAGCGAGCATATATCTGTATACAGAATACGCTCGCCTGGCTTGGCATCGTAAACTGCAACGAAATTTTCGGTCCGTTCGCCGAAGAACGCGTCACGAGGATTAAGCGTTATTTTGCTGATGAGCGGATGCTCCAACACGTACTTGGCGATTTCGGGGTTTACACGCTTGACTCTGTCAAACTCGCACTCCCAAATCTCGTCTCGTAACCGAGCTGTTGGATCTGCGCAATTTTAGCGCGTGTACTCTCGAGCAACGCGTCGAAAGTACGACCCCAGGCATTCGGCTTGTTCCGATTGTTTTTGAAACATTCAGGGCAGCCATGCGTATAGCAGCCCTGGTATTCAAAAACAATGGGATTTTCTGCTGGATTGTTAGATGGTAAGAATCCGTCGACCAAAAATCCCTCGGGAAGCCGATATTCGCGCGCTCTACCTGCATGCACGATTTCGCGACCGATCTCTCGCTCGCACTGCATCAGCCACTCGATGGCTTTTTGGGAGTGCTTGTCGGCGCGCCGATACCCGCCCCTGGGAACTATTCCTATACTCTGTGGCTTTAAGAAATTTTTTCTATAGAGATGAGAGCACGCGGACGCGATTGTAGTACACGCGCGACGCAGAATCGTCACATCCATGCGACAGTAGTCGACGATTTCCTTGCTGAGATCGAATACTGCGTTCGCTGCAGGCATCTCGCTGTGCCACAGCAAGAACTGTTCGCGCTCGCTCGAGGACATAGTGTCGGACGAATAATAGTGCGCATCCGGTATGGTGCCACGGTATTCGGCGTTAGCCGAGGTGTTAAAAAGGTGCGGAAAACAGCCTTTTTTCGTAGTCTCACCTAAACCAAATGTAGCAGGCAACGCGGCCAACTTCATTTGAAAATAGCTGAGGCTATCGATGAACTTTGTGCGTCCATACCGTATGCACAGTATTTTCTGACCATTCAGTATGATGCTTGGTGCGCAATTTATTTTACGTTCGACAAGCCGTCGTAAAATGAATTGCGCATCGTACCCTCGTGCGTTGTGCGCGATGCATATTATATTTTCATAGTCCGTTTTGTCGTGTACTACAAGCTGTAGCAGCTGGCCAACGGGATCTTGGTAAATACATGCTCACACCGCACGAGGGACACCATTCTGAAATGTCGTCAGAACTTATCCACTCCGTGCAGACTTGCTGTGCAAAGCAGACATTCGGAAAGTGCATCTTTATGCTTTCATCGCCTCGATACAATGCTTCTTGCATCGTTTCCAGATCGTAGAAAACATAAAGATATTTTTTCGCTGAAGCATCTTTTTTTTTCGGCTGTATAAAACAGTGTTGATTATAACCGTATTTCGACATCAATTTTTGCCGCACTCGTGTTTACCGCGAAGCCGGTTCACGCTTTTGCAGCTGGTAAGACAAATCTGCAGTACATCGCACAATCGCTTGTGTTTCGCTTTGTATAACCTAATGATTGCAAAAACATACATCGCCTAAAAAACTGCTATTGCACGATGCGCATTTTTGCAAAGCCTCGTTCTCGCTACAGGGTGGCGAGACGAAGCAGCGCGAACACAGCTGCCTACAGTTGTGATCCTCGATATTACTGTAGCCGCGATTGCAAAAGGTATAGAAAAATTTTGCCTTCGCAGCTCCAAAAATATTGACAATCACGTCGTAATGAAGCTCGGAGTAGAGCAAAAATATTACGGTTGTGCAGGCATCGCAGCGTCCGTCAAAAAATGGTGCTTCACCGCTACCCATCGAGTCTTTCTCGTAAGCAACTAAAGCTGTACCATGAGCAGTAAAATAATGCTGGAATTGACGAAGCTCTCGTACACCGCAACCTTCGCGAGGTACGAGAACAGCTCGCTCATACTGTAGTTGCCTACGACCGTCGCGGATGACGTTCCACTCGGCTCGCATCGCCGGGGTATCGTTCATCTGAAGCGCGATTTTCACCTCGCCTACGACGAGCGCTCTCGGCAGACAGAGATTATCACGATTGCCGATCTGAATGATGGACCGTTGAGAAACGCTGTCGACGGTCAAGTTTTTCCGTCGAGAGCCACCTGCACCTACAGGCATCTCTACAACGGCCAAACAAACGGTAAATGACTCGTCGACTCGAAAATTTGCATTGCTCTGAACGAGTCCAGACACCACAGACCATAAATCATCGCCAGTCAGCGCGCTCGCGAGACGATACGAGAGCCCGGCTCACCCGTTTGCGAAATATTCGCTAGAGATTGAAACACCGACGCGATCGCACCCGCTTTTGATTAGAGTTAGCAAATACTCGTAAATGTCACGTATTGCTAACTCAACCCAGCTGAGCATGTTGGTCCCACGCGGGGGTGTTTTAATCCGTAGCGTCAGGCGGAATTTCCGTACGCGATGCACCGTATTCGCGATAATTTCGAAGCGACGATAACGTTCATCGTCACGAGCTTCCTCCTCCTCTTCCTCCTGATCCGAATCAGAAGCTGCAGCAGAACCGCTTACAATATTATTGTTCGGCGACGGTGCCTCTTCGCTCGAGGTATCGCCGCCGTCACCGCCGCCGCCTACCTGCGATATGCCGCTCGCTGTGCTGTCATCGATGATCGGGTGACCCGCATCGTAGAACCCGACCTCCTGCAGCATCGACAATGTAGGGCTCAGCGCTGTTGAAGAGTCCGATATTTCCCGCGATGATGGGTCCTCTTCCTCGCTGCTGCTGACATTATCGTCGTCGACTACAAAGAAACGAGCCTTCATTCTTCTGCACGATCGTTGTAGCATTGAATGATGTCGCTGAAGAACTCGGCCATCTCGAACGCAGTCATAGAAAATAACTCGTCTGCTGATTTTTCAAGCAAGTTGTTTAACTAACGTACTTCCGATTCGTAGCGCAGCAGCTTGAAAAATCATAGCCGCGTCATTTTCTGGATCTGCATCCGGATAGGGCTCCATGCCTTCGTTCACACGACGTCTGATAACTTAAAAAATTATTATTGTTAGTATTAATAATTTTTTAAGAAAATATAAAAGTTAAAAATGTATCTTACTTTCATTAATACGACGGTCGAACGAGCTGTATTGATCGTAGCGTGCATGCGGATTCATCGCAACTTTCTCAGCGGTCTCATCCCGAGTCGCAAAGCCCTCAAAAACCTCGGCTCTCGTAGGACCAAACTCGTGAGCTGGCTCGTAGCGGAACGAGAGCAGAATCATCGCAGCCTCCATCGTTTGCTCGCTACCTCTCAGCAGTGCCGGAGTGCCCGCTCTGTAGACAGCCTGTTCGGAGACGCCAGGCCGATCATCGTCGTGATCGCTGTCCTCCATCTCGCTCTCAGCATCATCCTCCACGGGCTCCTCCTGCTCCTCCTGTTCCTGCTCCTCCTGCTCCTCCTGCTCCTCCTCTTCCTCCTCCTCGGATGATGTGGCTCGCTGTGGTAAAGGAGGTGACGACACAACAAACAGCGTTGCGTCGCTGTCGCTCTCCTCAGCGTCCTCCTGCAGAGTAATTCGAGCTACAAGAAGAACAAAATTAAAGTACTATTAATTTTTTTAAAAAACTGATTGTAGGGAACATTGTAAACACTTACCATGTTCCTCGATGATATGCCTCAGACAGTACACATCGCGTGCATCGCGTTCCACCAAGAAATTGCCGACGATTTTTATCACAGCACTAGAATGTTTAAAGTATCTCTGATAAAAATCGGCGATCCAGCGGTACGCGCAATGCGTCAGCAAGCAGCGCAGCTCGCGTCGCACATCCGATGAACGCGCACATACCACTCGCGGGTACACTTCCTCTGCACGGGTAGGTGGCGACCCTTGAGCGCGTTGGCTACGCGCAGGATCGCATCGCGAACTTCGTTTGTAGCACTGGACATTTCTGCGACACGTGGTAAGCTGGCTCTCTCAATGACACGCATTTCGAGAGACTGATGACTGCGCTAGCGTACGGAGGAGTTTTGTAGACGGCTCAGGGCTGATATGAAAATATCATGCCTTTCTTAGGCGTGATTTCATCGAATAATAAGATCGCAGAGCAGAAAAACCGTTAAAGAGAGGGATTTGTTTTAAAACAGCGCATATTACAGCCATAGCTGAGAAATCTAGGCTGCCACCAGTAATCGAAAGAAATAAATCCGATACCGTACTCGCTGTTTGCGCTTTAGGCACGTAGCAGTCATAAACCTTAGGTAGATAGCGGACGTCTCAGAGAATGGGCCGTCGCCACCGCTAGATCCGGTGACACGGACCAAACAGTTTTTTATGACTCTACGGCTGACCCTTTTTAATCTCTCTTACCGGACACCTGTAATCTCTGTATAAACAGTTTACACTTGTTCTCAAGTGTCTAGCGGAGATCCGATGATTCGTTCTCTGCTTAGTTTTGAAAACTAATCAGTTGGCGATAATAAAACAAAGCCCGAGTCCATGATCACACGATACTTCCTGGAGCTGATTCGCGAGACATTGAGAACCTTTCTTTCTCTCTCACCCGTTTCCGTTTTTTTCTGATAAGCCCACGACGCTGGAGCTCAAGTGTATACAAATAATCCAGTCCGAGTATAGCGTTACCAACGGTCTCGCATTCTTAAGACAAAGAACGTTGTTAAAAGGCAAAGAGTGGAGAGGTGCGGTCCCCCTCTAACTAGGTACAGAAATTTTTCCCAACGGCTTACGTTTATGACACGGCTTGCACCGATCAGTCCGCTCTGAGTCCCTACAGAGAGCAAACACGTGGCCACCATCATGGCAGAATTGAAAAAATTAGCAGCCCAACGCGATGCGCTTCTCGCAAGTATCGAAGCTAAAAAACGTGCAATGGAGAAGCTGAACGGCCAGCTCGAGCGCTACCAGTAGAGAATGCTGGACATGTCAGCGCTGTTGCAGCAAAAACAGCAAGAAGCCGAGCGAAAGGCTTCTCTGGCGGTACAGTTTGTGCCGATGAACGTGAGGTGTAGAGTGTGCATCGCCAACAGTTCGGAGCACGACGTGTGGCAGCAGTGTTGGAGGTGCCTTCTCTTTCGCTGCTGGAATTGCAACGGACAGCCCTGCCCGTGCGAGAGAGAGAGAGAGAGAGAGAGAGAGAGAGAGAGATTGATAAACAAATTATTAACACCGTGGCCAGATGGCCGTAGGGCGAGGAGCAAGTCATACAACAAAGCAAGAATAAAAGTAACAAAATAATAACAAATTTTCAATGGCACAACAGAAGCAAAATACCCAAGTTTTTCACGGAATCATCAAAGGGAATCGGTAATCCACCCACAACGATTGGTTCAATTTGCTGCAAATCCAGACGCATATGGTGCTGAGATGATCCAACAATCATAGCTTTCGTTTTACCAACATTCAAAAGGAGGCCATTATCCTGAGACCATTTGAGAATGTGGCTAGCATCCTCGTTAAGGGATGCGACTGCTCTGCTAATATCACCAGGTAGACATTGTATATATATTTGCAAATCATCGGCAAACAGCATGCACGACTTACTGCAGTGTCGAAGGACTGAAATAATCTCATTAATATAGATGAGAAAAATCACAGGGCCTGGAGAAGATCCTTGAGGTACACCCGACGTGTTGAGAAGAAAATCGGAAAGGTTGCCATCAAGGCCGACAACAGCCTGTGAATGACCAGTTAGATACGAGTGAAACCAACGAACCACGTCGTTTGAAAAACCAATTGACTTCAGCTTGGCAAGCAAGGTAGCGTGGTCAATCGAGTCGAAAGCACGCTTAAAATCAAACAGTAGAAGCAGGGACAGAAGGCCCTTATCCGCGCCCCGCCTGATATCTTCAATAACATTCAATAGTGCTGTTTGCGTGCTGTAGTTGCTACGAAAACCAGATTGGTACGGAGAGATAAGATTATTATCTTCGAGGTAAGCAATAACCTGGTCTGTAATTATTTTATCAAACACCTTGGCAAAGTGCGGGATGTTACCAACAGGGCGAGTATCACCCGGAGAGCTAGGTGTCAAGCATTTACTAAGTGACACAATGACCGACCTTTTCCAAATTGACGGGTAGACTCCACTCGCAATCGACAGATTAAAAAGTTCCGTG
This sequence comes from Nasonia oneida, assembly GCA_037356405.1. Classification (NCBI taxonomy): domain Eukaryota; kingdom Metazoa; phylum Arthropoda; class Insecta; order Hymenoptera; family Pteromalidae; genus Nasonia; species Nasonia oneida. The sequence continues at coordinate 2,114 of JAZHPH010001256.1, read as the reverse complement.
AAAAACGGAGCAATTTGAGGTAATACTTGCTCAAAATATGAGAGAGATAACTCGTCACAGCTTCGACCTTTGGCTTTAGAGAGGCAAGCTAACATATACTGCGCAACCTCGACGCAATCCTAAACCTAAATTCATGCGCAAAACCTAAACTATTATAATGCACATCGAGGATAGCACCGAGAGAATCAGACGAGCAAACTGGATGGGCGCAAGTGACAGAGGAATAATACTTGATGAGGGTATCCTTATCGAAGAAATGGAGAGGTTTGCTTTTGGCCGGGACTAAACCATTTCGACGCAGAAAGCCCCAACATTTCGCTCTATCAGAGCAGCCGTGTAATAAATACTTCTCGCGTGTACTTCGAATTGCACTTTTCACCTCCGTGCGAGCAATCTTGTAGCGGGTAATAGCTGTCCGATTTCTGGAGAATTTAGCGGCGCTGTATAGCCGATCGCTAGCTTTACAACGATTCTTAAGGTCTAGTGTAAACCACGGAGTAGGGTTGCAATTTGGCTTACGTGCGGTAAACGGTGCATGAGAATCCAAAGCCTTAAGCGCAGCTTGCTGAAAACCGGCCAGCTTGTCGTCAACGCTAGCTAAAGGATCGAAGAAAGCTGGCAGGGAGAGGTCAGGTAGAAGGTCAGCCAGAAAAGCAGCTGAAGAGAACCTTCGAAAATCACGTGATATGATCTGCAGCTTGTGCTTTACAGGGAGATCAAACGTGAAATCAATCATGAGGTAATCGTGGCCATTGATGAAAGGTGCAGTGGATTTCTCATAGTGCACAACCTTGTCACCACAATCCGATAGAATGACATCGATCGACGTGTTGGAATTATCGGTATGATGCGTAGCACCAAACGGTACAAGGTGAAAATTATTTTCATTAATCAGATTACGGAGATGATTGCCGTAATAATTATCAGAGAGCAAGTCGGAATTAAGATTGCCCGCAACGACAACATTCCCGAACCGGTGAGAATGATTTTGCAGAGCAGTGAAGAAGGTGGAAAGAGTATGTATATACCCTTTTGGTCTGCGGTAAACACCGCCAAGCAAAATTTTTGAACCACAATCAATGCTAACAAGCATATATTCAGGCTTATTAATATTATTGATGTTAGAAGCTTCCAGTAGAGAGAAACGCAAATCCTCACGCATATAAAACCCGATACCACCGCCATGAATATACGTAACTCCTTCAGCATTGGCAGGGTTGAGAGTTCTCTGGGAGACAAGACCTCGATCGTTGCGAATAAAATGGTAGCCAGGAATAGAAAAAAGTGAGGACTGCACAGGTGGAGTAAGCCAGGATTCAGTAATAATCAAGACATCGATACTATTGTCAGATAAAAGAATTTCTATTTCGTTGAAGTGGGCTTTGATAGAACTAGCGTTGAGGTGGACAATACGAATTTTGCTAGAGTTCCGAACAGGTGCAGGAACCGCCTTAGGGATACTCGGCTCTGATTGTCAAACCATGCGCTCCAGATCACTAATCGTAACGATCGGAATAATTTCAGACCCGTCTGTTTTCCTAATTAAATTTTATCATCGCGTACCCAAACATATTTGTAACCTAGGGCATTTGCACGCATTTTCATAGCTAAGCGTAAATTATGAAGAAACGGGGACAACATATCGTGCATCTCGATAAACGTGCCACTAGCTCCTGGATAGATATCGCTAAACTTAAGTGGGCCAAATACTCGCTTCGCTCGCAATACATCGTCGCGCACGCAAATACTTTTAAAGCGTATACAAAACACAATTGGGCGAGGCCCGCGCTGAGACGAATGTTGAGAGGCCTCGGCAGTATTAGACTGAGGGCGACTGACAATTTCACGAACGCTGTGCACGTCGGTAAGATAGTTTACAATATTAAGCTTCGTAAAAATAGCACTAGTAGCGTTGTGCAGAGATGTTTGACAGGTAGGCAGAATTCCAGAGACTTTAATCTCGGCATATTTACAGCCCTTATCAACGCGTTCTTTGAGACTCACAACCTCTCTTACTAATTTAGCATTTTCATTCTCGAACAAAGTAACCCGGCTTTCCTGGTTGTCGACCTTTTCTGCGAGCGCATCAATTTTGCTGCTAAGAGCGGTATTGC
>JAZHPH010001255.1:0-11959 GCA_037356405.1 Nasonia oneida | reverse complement strand
TGATGTCGGCAATGTTAGGCAGAGGGTAGGCGTCTCTGATTGTCTTTTTATTGATTTCGCGAAAGTCGATTACCATCCACCATCTTGGGTTTCCATGGCTGTCAGGCTTCTTCGGTACTATCCATATTGGCGAGTTGCATGGTGAATTCGATTCTCTAATAATTTTATCTCGCAATTTCTTCTCCACACTCTCTCTGACGACTTGCTTGTGTTTCGGAGGATGCCTATATTGTTTCGTGTTTATAGGTATGTCGTCCTCTAAATGTATGTGGTGCTGGATCATATCTGTACACGGTAACTTGTCTCCTGGTAATAAAAATCTATCTAAATAATCTTGTATTATACGGTCCACTATTTTTAGTTCTTCTTGATTCAAGTGACTTCTTCTAATTGATTCTTTCACCTTTTCTAGCCTCTTAATTCTGTCCACTATAACTTCACCATTAAATTCGCTGTTTCTTCTAGAAAATTTGGCTCCGTGTCAAATGGTATTAATTCTTTGGCATCGACCTCTATCATGACGTCTTCTTCACTCGTATTAATCGCCATCATTTATGATGTACATCTATTTATGATGTACATATATCAAATATACATCACTCCTTCTCCCAAAAATACATTTTCATTCCCTACATCGATTCTGGGTATGTATCCTTCATTTAATTCAGTTCTGATTAGATTGATTCTTACAACTTGCCGAGTTCTGGCCTTTAAAACATGTTTCGTTTTTGCTGGTGTCTTCTCATTTTTGGATACATCTGTTATAGGTGCTTCTTTATCGTCTTTCTTGTCTTCGACTTGTAGCACGTTGCTGGTTTTGTAAGAATTATATGCCCTTTTTCTCTTCTCCCTGTATTCTTTTTCTTGTCCCAGAAATGGCATTGGGTGCATCACGCCTCCGCCTACCATTAGAGCGTTGTTAAAATAAGAAATGACAGCCTCTTCCTTCTTTAAATAATTTCTTCCTAATAGTCCATCGTGTGGTGTCGGAAAATCGTCTGTCACTATGTGGAATTTCACTGGTGTATTTCTGATAAGCAAATAAACTGCTCCTAGAGTCGGTACTGTTCCCGTGGTTATTCCTCCAAGATTCCTCACATCTTTCATATTTATTGGCATGTCATCGTGTATGAAACTTAATTTGATTAGATTTACACTTGCTCCATTGTCTATCATGAATGTTAACCAAGGTTTCGTGGTTCCTTGTGGTATGTGTACTTTTATTGCTGTTGGTTCATCATTTTCCCAATTAAACTCTTCAGGTCCCTTGCAGTCGGCTGTCCATATATTGGAAGTTCCTGTTCCCTTGTCATTATCGCCATCACTGGTGCCTTTTGCTGCACCTGGTTGTTCTGGCTGCTCTGATTTGGGTTTTGCCTGCCTTGATTGTAACCCTGTGTTTGTTGTTGATATTTCTGGTAGTCCACATTCTGCTGTGGTTTCTGGATAGGTTGTTGGTTCTGTTCCTGGCACATCATTCTTTCTCCATGACGAGCCCTTTGAGAGTTTAAATTCTCTCGTTCGTTTTCGTTTTGTTGATATTTTCTTGCATTGCCGTTTCTCCAGTTATTGGGATAATTATTGTAATTCTCTCGTCTATCCGGACCACTAGGTTGATAATTTTCACGACGTCCATTTTCGTGATTAAAAATTTGCCTTTGGCTTCTTTGACCATAGTTTCTATTCCACGAAGGCCAATTGCTCCCTCCTTGTCTGTTGCTGTTGTTATACCCCCGCTGGTATCCTCCTCTATTGTAATTGTTGCCACTACCATTTTCTCTCTGATAACCTTGATAACCATTTTGGTTGTAGTTATTCCGGTTATAATTGTTCTTCCTATGGTTATCTTGGAATTCTCGTTGGCGTTGTTCAGGGTCATTGACGTAGCCTACGTAGTCTTCATCTTCGTTGTCGTATCTAGCATAATCTTCTTCCTCCTCGACATATCCTGCACATTCTTCTTCTTCAGGCATATATCCTATAAAATCGTCATGTCTGCGATTTCTGTTATCATATCTATCTTGATTTCTGTATTCTTCATTGTTATATCCGCCTCTATTATTATATCCGCCACTTTCATTGCGGTATCCATTATTATAATTATCCCTTCTTTCTGTATTATAATAACTTCGATTCACTCGTGGCCTGGAGTCCGGTATGATCCTGGCTTCCATGCGCGTTTCTAGTCGCACAGCCTCTTCGTATGCTTCTCGTAGATTCTTTGGTTTGAATAAGTCCACTCTTTCCGATAAGTTAGCTGGTAATCCCCTTATGTATATATCGACTGCCAGCATCTCCAATGGTTCCATCATCGCGTCAAGGTTGTCACTTCCCTTTTCTTCTTTCAATGCATTCCTGGCGCTGCTGAGTAAAACGTTCAATTCGTCATAAAAATCTCCTACAGTGTCTCCTTGCCTCATCTTGACCGTCTGGATACGTGTGTTATAATAACTAAAATCCCGGCCTGGACCAAGTCTCTGCTTTAAATGTTTAATTAAGTCTTCTACTGTTGTTATGGTTTTGTTGTTGAGACTCTTCTTCGCTGCTCCGGTTATTCTCTGCAGCACATTTCGCATAATTTGTGGTCGTATTGCCTCAGTTACAAGTTCATTTGCATTCTTCAAATCTTGTATGTAGTCTCTTAACTTGGTATGTTTTCCGTCAAAGCTTGGTATGCCGCTTACGCAACTCATAAGCATGAAACTATTGGCCATGGTGGTGGCCAAGTCTGCTCCTGTGTTTTCACCCGTCCTATTGCCGGTCTCGTCTGTCATTTGGAATAGGTTTACTGGCTCTTAATTGTCGTAGAAAATTCTAAATAATCCTCTAGATAGTTCTCTAAATGCTTCTAAACGTTCTTGCTTTATAGAGAGTCCGTAATTCCGTGCCACTATTTTATTAAAGCCTTATTTCCTCTCCTCACAATCCCAATATTATATTTATCATATGTTATTATTATTATTGTAATTAAAATTTTATGATGTGGGTATAGATAATATATTGAAGTATATTAAGGGGTAACGTAAACGAAATTGTGGGATTTTTGATAGTTAATTTTCGTTTAATTATTGTGGGGTTTGATAAATAATAATAAATGGTGATAATGATTAATACTAAAACCAGTAGTCAATAAAATATTGTAATAAAATATTAATACTAAATTAATATTAAGTGTTCACGGGTATATGTCTAAACTAAAGGCTTATCCAGAGTCGTCAAATCGTGCATTTTTTTTTAATGGGAAAAAGAAAATTTGTGTCATGTCCTCTGTCAAAATTTAAGTCAAATTTAAATTAAGAGTGATGGTCCGGTTTTGTAAATTCAATTAAAATATTTACGTGATTTATTTTCTTCGCAAAAATTCCCGAAAAGAAAATTTAATTATGCTAATTATTTTGTATAATTCAAAATTAATTAATTTATTTAAAAATAATAGATGACTATTTGTTGTTATCGATTATGTAAATGAATTTCCCCTAAATAGTGTTTTCGAAATTAATTCGCATATAATTATTAACATACAATGTTTGAATAATAGCCTTAACCGTAAAGATTATTTATATTTATGTAAAATCCCTATTATGCAAAAAAAAACTATTGTTTCTGAATGGTCTCAAACTGTCACGTAATATTTCAAAGTCGTAAGGAAATAATTTAATTCCAATGGACACGCCCTTGTTTTCGTTAATCCGGTCTAAATACAGTAGCAATAGTTTAATTGTTTAATTACCGAATTTACTTTGCAATAATTCTCTTGAAGAGTCTCGAAGTCCAATATTTGATTTCAAATATTCGCGCGCGCTCCGCCGCTCTCAAAATGGCGTCCGCCCGCTCTCGAGTCTATAGTCACTAGCTTGGGTGTGGCACCGCTCCGCGCCTAACTTCTCGCTACAGTCAAACTCCCTAGTCGAGTCCGTTTGCGTCAGCTGTTGCCTCGTGTTGCGTCGCGTGTACTTTTCGCCTTCAAATTATTGCTAATTGTTTTGCAAAAGGTGAACCGTGCGTGTCGTCTCGTATCGTTCAATCAAAAGTGCGTCTGCGTGCTATCACGGTGTTCCTGCAAAGGTCAAAGTTCGGGCCCAGGATTGTTCTCAATGTCGCAGCTGCAACTCTATCAGCTGACTCAGATAAGTTTTTTTTATTAAATAAATATTAAATTTCTTGCAAACAATCCGACAACTGTTGCTTTGTGTAAACTTGTTTTGTCTTTCTTTTCAGCTTTCGTGGCAGTCACCAGCAGCTTGAATTTTCTTACAAACATCCTCAAGATTAAGAGGACAGTGCTGAGTCTGCATGACGTCATGGGTGTTTCCTCGCTCAGTGAGCAAAATATGGTATTAATTATTATCTGGGGTACAAATACGCATGAAATTAATTATTTTTGGTATTTACAGGTTCTCAATGGGCGTGTCAACACCCAAGTTAGCTGGTTCGAGTGCAAGAGCCCAGACTTTCTCCTGCGAAAGCCAGAGTCCAAGACTCTACGCAGCAGCCTCGTCAAGGCCCTGGCTCGACTTCTGGCGATCACTTGCCAGTGCACTCTAGTGCTACTCGTCGACCAGATTCTGGGTGTTTCGGTTATTTTGGAGCACGAACAGTGTCCTAACGGGCCCACCCCTACGTGTGTTCTGTATTCAAGAGAAATAGTGCAGTGTTACAAGTGTAATTTTAGTTAAATACAGAGTGTCAAGGCGAATGGTGTCAATTCGAATTTGTGTTTTTTTTTTTTTTTGTTAGTTCTGAATTAGACTGTAAAATGTAGGACTGTGCCTGTTTTTAGAGTCAAGTGTTGGCAATCAAAATGTAATGCAAAAAAAATTGTTGAATGAAAATTGGTGTGATTCTATGTGTAAATATTTTGGAAGTTACTGTTTCATACGTCTCTCTGTGTACTGGTTAGTGAACAATAATTTGTGATATCAAACTACGGAGGTATATTGTAGATTGTTGGTATGTGACTCGAATGCGATGCCAATTTTCAAAATCTTGATTCTACTCTTTGTGTGTAATATCAAAGTACTTATAATGAACTTTTATGTGTATATGTTGTGTGGCAGGACTCATCAAACTGCTTGTGCATTGAGTGTGTAAAGAAAATTGCTGGTGTAAGAAAAGATATTGTGTAACATTATTGCGTTTCGTCTTATTTGGGTACCTCTCCTAATATCCACTGGGTCTCAATGATTTTTTAATAGTAAAACGTCCGAACTTATTAATTGTAAGAGTCACAAGAAATAATAAAAAAAATTATTTTAAAATCACTGACGTTACTGCGCGTCCCACCCGATACGTAGCTGCAGTGACGTCACGGCGTCTTTGTGTGCTTGCGCGCTCGCGTCTCGAATTTCAAACTCCTATCAATGCTCTTGCTTTTTATATTCACTCGTTTCTCTCTTTGTCGCACTTATGACTTTTTAATATTTTTCGTATTCACGCGAGCTTAATTGGAATCTTTTTTTTTTATATGTTCACTCACTCACAAAAAAAATTATTTTAAACACAGAAAACCAAACAGTTTTGCAAGCAACAAAAGCTAAGCAAATCCCGGACGAACCCCCAGTTTTGTTAGGATAGAACCGATTCCACCAACTAACAATAAAATATTATTAAAACGTGGGCGCTTAGCTACTCTCCCATACGGGGGAGATCAGTGAGAACACTAATTTGTCGAGGCAGAACTGTTTGATTTAACCGAAATGTCAAAGTTCAGAAATATTGAATTAAATGGTACTTACTTTGTTCTGTGGACTTCTGGAATTTGAGAAATAATTTAACCCGAAAGGATGCTCAGAAAAACTGGGATGACTGCTCGGAAAAGATTGCGGGGTTTAGATCTCCTTTTTGGCAAAATGTTTTAGCAAAACGGAGGATGGCTCAAAATTGGTTATATTCTGAATGACTTATTTTCCAAAACTCAACATATAGATTGCAGTGATGTTTATTATCAACTTATCAAAACACAAATTAAATCAGACACTCAAATGAAACAAAACTTATTGAATTTCTCAAAGGCAAATTACTCAAAATCTAAACTCTTAAAATTAGCGTCCTTTCTCTAGGAGCTCACACCCTGGAGTGTCGTTTCTGGGGAGGTGATGCTTGAGAGAGAGTCGAAGCTTTCTCCTACGCGGGATACTTACTTCTCCTCTATTCTTACTTCAGCCTAGCCGCGCTCTTTGTCTTGGTTTCGGGTACATTCCTTCGAGGCTTAGTTAAGCGTCGAAGTTTCTGGATCTTCTTTTTACTGGCTTTGTGTAATTCTTATATAATGTTTCTAAATAATTTATCCAGGAACTTCGTCACTTAACACTACCATACAGTCTAATATTTCGTTTTTCAAGTTATCACAATATGTCAATTTTAGATCTTTAGTTTTATACAGATATTTTAAGATTCTTAATGCATATTTATAATGTGTTTGGTCGTAGCAACTTTGGTATCTACTTAAATAATAATTTACGCTATACGCTATATCTGGCCTTGTGCCTGTACTTATGTATAATAATTCGCCAATTATGTTTCTGTATTTTATTCTTTCGTCTGTTTGACTAGCTTGCTCTAGTTTTAGGTTAGACTCCATTGGAGTATCATACAATTTGGCATTTTCTAAATTATATTTTACAGCTAGAGATTCAATGTATTTTGTTTGACTTAAAGTCATCTTATGTCTATCATCACTATAATCTATATCAATACCTATATATTGGCTTATTTTGCCTAGATCTTTCATTGCAAATCTTTTCATCAGACTAGTTTTGACTTTGTTTATTTTATTTTTATCTTTGCAACAAATTAAGAGATCATCTACAAAGACTAGTATATATATTGGATCTTTGCTTGTATTATTTACATATAAACAATGATCATAATTGCTTCTTACGAAATTTAAACTTACTTCTATGAATTTATTGAAGCATTCATACCAAGCTATTGGGCTTTCTCTGAGACCATATAGTGCTTTTTGCAATTTGTAAACTTTATTGTCATCTGTTTCATAACCTTTCGGTTGATTTATGTATACTTCTGATTTTACATGACCATTTAAGAATGCTGTCTCAACATCCATTTGTTCAATAAACAAGTTATTTTTACAACTATATGACAGTAGAATTTTCAAAGTTTGCATTATACTGGCGAATAAACATTTTCAATGTATTCTCTTTGCTGAAAACCTCTTACAACTAATCTAGCTTTATAAACATTATTATTTTTCTTTTTGTAGACCCATTTTACATCAATAACTTTTTTATTATTTGGTCTTTCAACAATTTGCCACGTATTGTTTTTATTTAAGCTATTTATTTCAGAGTCCATAGCAATTTTCCAATTTTTATATTCGCTGGAGTTTATCGCCTCCTCAAATGTATTCGGTACATTTGCATCAATATGGTTTACATAAATGAAATGAGTTACAGGATTACCATATCTACTTATAGAACTTTTCTTTCTATTGGACGTTCTTTTTACAGTTATATTTTCTGCATTTTCTTTTGCGTTTTTAACAACGTCGAGATTTGGTTCATTATCTCTACTTTCCCCGAAGATCTGAGTAGAGATAAGAGTGTTTCGTTTATTTGAATTTACATCATATTCATTTTCATCGATTTCGGATTCATTGTCCAGTATTTCGTTTTCTTTATTTATAGATTCGCGATTTTCCGAATCTCTATCTTTTTCATCATCGCATTTTTCTAGACAAATTAATTGAGTATTTTCTTCAACTATTTGAACATGTCTAGCATTGATTGATGATGATGATCAATTCTAGGATTTCAGTAGTTTTTGTTCTGTTATTATCAAAAGGTACATTTGCCATTTTACTCTCTATACAATTTGCGCATTTTATTTCGGCATTTTCGATTTTTTCTGGCAGTCCTTCAACTAATCTATCAGTTACTAATTTATTTAAATATTGAAAATTTACATGGCCTAATGCCCTATGCCATTTTTCTTTGTCAGTTAGTTTTATTGAATTTACATACATGGATTTATTTTTCTTTTCTAATACAAAACTTTTCATATAAAACAAATTTTTCTTTGTGTATGCTACGGCTATTAACTCTCTAGATTTATTAAAAAATTTTGCAGTATCTTTATTTGCTAATATTGTATAATTTTCAGTTATTTTTGCAAGAATCATCAAATTTTGTTTAATTCCTTCAACGTAATAGACATTTTTTATGTCAACATATTTTTGATTATAATAATTTTTAAAATAAGTTTTAACAGTACCTATTTTAGTTGCCTTTAACATTTTACCGTCTGGTAATTTTACATCAACAGGATTTTTCAAATCTACACATTTATCAAAGAATTTATCATTTTTTATAATATGATCTGTGCAACCACTATCTAACAACCAATCGATTTCGCTACAATTTTTGCTACAACCTGTTACGTGATATACTTCACTTGTTTTATTATTCTTATACTTTTCCCGAGGGTAGGTATAAGAATGGTTCGAGTCGTGGCATACCTGTGTTGTCCATTATTCAGATGAATTGTTGCCCTGTTGCTCGCTCGAAGAGTCACTTCTGGGTTGACCTTGTCCTCTGCCGCGGCCACGACCTCTGTAGTTTCTTCGTTGGTGACATCGTTGACCTTGGTTGTAGTGAGCACCTTTGCCTCGGTTGCTCGATTGTTGTAGACTCGTGCATTCACTATTGTAGTGACCAAATTTGCCACAATTGTAGCATTTACCTTTTGCCTGGGTTGCAAAAGTACTGACGTTACTCTTATTATCTGACTCGGCTGTAGTCATATTCTTTTCTTTTATTTTAGACTTCACGTAGTCTACAGTTCTCTGAGCCTCTGGAATAATATCTATGAAATCTCCAATGTAACTATAGCTTGGTGGCAAGGCTCTGATCAAATATCTTAATTTTTCGGTTTCTTCTAGTCTTCCACCAGCCGATTTGAACTCATTTGTAACCTTTTCGAACTCCACAAAAAAATCCTCAACTGATTTGTAATTATTCAACTTAATTTCTTCAATCTTACTTCTGCATATTATTTGTAAGGCTGTAGACTGTGATAAATACATTTTATCAAACTTTTGTATCATTTCAAGAACTGTTGCGCATTCACCAACATACTCTAACTGTTTGTCTGATATCGAACTTATTATTATTGTTCTTGCTTTTAGATCAATCTTCTTCCATTTGGCTTCGTCCTTTTTTTCATCTTTAGTCATTGCTCTGACGGCTAGATCTTTACACTCTTTATATTTCGCAATTTTTGCTTGTTTAGCCATTTCTTCTTCATTTACTTTTATATGTTCATATACTTGATTTGTTACAATAATAACCTTCTTCAGTTCTTTTAAAAATAATTTTCTAATCGGATTTCTTATTTCCTCTTTCCAAAGAGCTTCTTTAGTTTCTAAATCGTGTTCTGGATTCACTTTTTGCTTTAGCCACAAAAACATGTGCTTAACCTCAAAATTGCCATGTGCTCTATACTAGCACGTTACCACGTTTTTCACTTGCCGACTTTAATCTATTGACATCGCACTTTAATCTTTGTTAATTTTTGAAAATCTTCTTTTCGTTTAGTACCTGACAACTTTATCTTCGTCACTGAGCATATATTTTTTGACTTTAACCTTTTCTGGACTGGTTAATCTTCACTTGAAATTTTCTTTTTTTTGACAGACGTTTCAACACAAAATTCGAATTTTCATGCTTTACAAGCTTATAATTTTTTATCGAGGAATTTTCTCCTTTTATTTCACTGCTCAATTTTTCACTGTGCGATTCACTTTGTTAACAATAACCGTTAACTTCTTTTCCTCGTAGCTTTTCTTCTAACCTCACTTTTTAACCCCCCTCAATTTCCCCGAAGGTTGATGTAGAATTGAAAAAGAGATTCCAACGCTCAGCTATCATGTTGTAATAGTGGATAAATAAATTAACACTGTGAGGTTTAAATAATAACGTGATATATTGTAAGTAAGTAGTCGGCAGTAGCCTCGGTGAATGCGTCCGCTCACATCGGAGTCTAACAGGCAAGCGAGCGAGTACAGAGTATACAGCGTAGTCGGCGCTTAGATTGTACACGCGAGGCATGCGCAGTTCACTTGCTCTCGCATGAGCTCGTCTGACTGCACGAAATCGTCGCGAACCAATAGATGGCGCGACGAGTACCGTTTTGGTACTTATAATCAAGATTATAATACTTACTATATTACAACAGTAAGAATTGAGGCTTAATGGGGTCACTGACTAATTCGCTGGCGTTCCTCACGTCTTGTATGTAGTCTCGAAGATTCTTTGTTCCATCAAAACTTGGAATGCCGCTTATGCAATTCATAAGTGCAAAGCTGTTAGCCATGGTGCTCATTAATAGCATACTCGCGTCTGGTACTCTTCCACTGGCTGAATCATCATTGATTGATTTTCTTGCACTCTTATGGTACTTTGAGTTATTTAATATGCTTTCAGTCACTTTAGTTTTCTTTTTCTTGCTTAATTTATTTTTAATTAATTGTAGAGTTTTGCTTAATTTATGCCTCCGCTTTCACTTGTCGCCAATATCTTTGATTTTTAAAAAGGTTTCACTTTTAAATTTGAAGAGAAAAATTTAAAAGGATCTATGTTTTGGAAGCGTATAAAATATATGAACCAAAACAACAACAAAAGTATTACTAAGGTTTCATATGTCGCAAAAGGGGTTTATAGGGTGATGAACGCGAACAAAGCTACGATTGATTTTAAGTTTGGAAAAATCGAAGCTCTCAAGATGGCCGCCCCCTTGTACCCACGCTGTTGGACCGGCACAAAGGCTCTGACGTCACGACACGACGCCAAGCTCTCCAAGCGACGCTTCACCTCGACTATGCGCGCAGTTTGAAATTTGACACTCGTCTTTGTCGCAAGTATAACGCGTACTTTGTCTCTTAGGGAATTTTTCACTGCGCGGACACTACACTGATTTTATATTAATTTATTTTCTTAATGGACCAAATTCACTCGCGTAATGTTTAAGTTTCTTTTTATTATTCGAAATTCGTTTTAATTCAATATATTAATTTTTAGGTATTCATGCAAAGAAATCAAGAGTCGGACAAGAGAGAAGAAACGTTATACCGTGTCGGCACAAAAAAAGATCTCGGTGGGACCTCCAATTTTTGTTACGGGATATTTTAGACAAATCTCCCTCGAAAATATTATTTATTTTAACGAGTCTGATGTGCATAAACAACTATACAGCTATCGAGCAAAAAAAAGCATGAATGGTCACGTCATGCGTCTCGCTCCCACGATCGATTCTTTTATTCTCTCCTTTTGTCGCGAGTGTTCATTGAACCACTGAATATTTATTTAAGTCTCTTACCTTGTATTATAACTTGTATGTGTCGTCGGTTTGATTGCTCTTCTTTCTGAAATCTCTACCTTTGTGCTTTATCGGAATTCGGGTTAAATGGTTTGGAATGATTTAAATTGGCAAAGTTGTGGTCCAAATAATCGTATATTCTCCTCTCTATTTTATCTTTTACAAATCTTTCGTCAAAATGATTTATGACACTCTCAAACCAACAAATAGGAAAAATTAATCTTTCTTCTCTATCTCTACTCTAACAAATAAACTATCGAACAAATAAATGTGATCTGAAGAAAAACTCTATATGGTCCGCCGGCTTCGTCGCCCGATCACGGAGTGGAGAGCAGCGTGGTTCGAGAGCGCTCGGAAGGTTCCGGACCTCCCACGCCGCAAGCTTACTTCCCCTCAGCCGCGCTACAATGGCGGTGCTTGTTGCACTCATTAGGCCTTACGGGGCCTGGCAACTAGTTACGCACCGAAACTGCAACGTAGCTCCGCACGTGCGCTTCTAGCCGTTGGCGGGGAAGTTGTTTAGGTCAGCGAGATTTTTAGCCACTTGATACTTTTGTGGCCTTGAGTCTCGCTGTACCTTTTTACGTGTGGAACTTTCTCGATCTTACTTTTGAAATTATTATTT
>JAZHPH010001254.1:0-11985 GCA_037356405.1 Nasonia oneida | reverse complement strand
TTCAAAAATATGACCTCAGATTTGTAATCAACGACCCTAAAAACTCTCGGGTACCAAATTTAGTGCAAATCGGTTGATTATAAAAATTTGTCAAACTTATTAGACTTTTTGCCGCCATATTGCATCCGCCATGTTGGATTGTGCCAACCCACCACCCCAGCTTTCAAAGTGCGTCCATCAGCTACAATTTGAGCCAAAAAATAACTAGATTCGTTGCGAATTTTTATTTTTACAAGCTTTTTAATCTGGAAACTCGATTTTTCTTGAGTTTCCGGCCGCCATGTTGGAACTGCCATATTGGATTTTGCAAAGGCGCATACGGAATCTGAAAGTAGATGTCCTAAGCTTCAAAATGAGCCCTCGGGCGATTTTTTTGGTCACTCCAAATTTTGGACATAGCACTGATCCGGTTGACATGGATCGTCCCATATATATATATATATATATATATTTATTTATTTATCTATTTATTTTTGTAAAAGGCGGAATGTATGTGGTTAAAAAGTAAGTGTAAACTTATATTATTATCGTTGTTATTACATATCATAGTTAGGATGCATTATTGTAGTGGTACTGCGTACTTGCACTGCATAATTGTATACCACATTACACAATAAATAAAGTACTGAATTAACGTCGAACTTCTACTGCTATTGGCATTTAAAATATATAGTTTTTTTCCATTTTTTCGGAAATTGTTTTAAAATTAATTTGGTTCTTCTTATTTTTAATTATATGTTACAATTATAAATAAATCTGGTCCGCCACTCTTTCTTATAATAACCATTGCGGCTTTGTTGTATGACCTGTGGCCTCTAATATATGTTGATGATCGATCTTTTTGTTTTTACGTAGCATTATCAGAAAAAAAATCTGTTTTTCATTTTATTAATGTGTTTTGGTTTCATTGCGATTCTTTGATTTACTTTTTTGTGGTAATTTTATCGAAAGAGTTAATAAAAATGGTAAATGCGTACCTAAAAGTGAATAATATTTCCTATCTTTTTACCGCGGATAATTTAGATTATCGTTGATCGTTCTATTGTTATGCGCCAAAATGGAAATTTTTTTAAACCGTTATAACTCGATTACTACACTGTATAAGTTCTACAAAATCATGATTGTTATAAATAATACTTACCGCGTAAATATCAAGTTATTTCACTAATAATTATTTCCTCGCAATGATTTTTTGTGGATAGAGTTTATAATACAAATTGCTCGCATTCGTTAGAAAACAAGGAATTAGTCGCTGTTTGCTGGAAGTGAAAGGGCTGTCAGAACTTTATTGATTGTGACCTCACCTTGCGCCGTAGTTCTTATTATTTGCTTTGAATATACTTTAAATTAATCAAAATCAAATTGATAATTGTTCCTTATTGTATAAGTGACCTCGGAACACAGAGTTTTTAGTGATTTAATTATTAAAAAGCTTTATATCATAAAATATTGTATGAAAAAGTGTCGGTCATCTTACTGATTCTCACTTTCATCGTCGCCTCCACCTTGCGCCGTAGTTCGCATTGTTTGTCTAAATAACATACATTGGTGTACATATTAAGGTGCTTGGTAAATATATAGTTTTATTATACGCACCCCGGAGCACCGCGTTGGTGTGCGATAAATGAGTTAATGTGCGATAAATTAGTGTATGTACTTATTATTCATGATCTAAAATCTTTTTGAGGTTAGGAAAACCAGAACATGTCGACCAATCAGCTTGGCTCCGACATCCCCTATATGAATTTTTTTGCTCTTTTAAAAAAATGGCTACTTGACCATCGCAGTAATCGAGCACCAAGTACGGAACCTAATTATCCATGCGCCAACCTTTTGGTTAATTCACAATCTCTTAGCCACTCCAATCTTAGCACATGTACTGCTTACTAAGCCATTTTTCCAATGCAGCTTCTCTTTCTGTCCTGATAATTTTAGATTAAAGAAGCTGCTTTATCATAATCACGATACACGTCTTAATATTGCCTGCTACCGCATCAACCTTAATAAGACTTCCAAGGTCGTCACCATAGCTTCGTTCTAATTAGAACAAATTCAGACAAAAATCCAGGGTGCAAAACCTTTGCCTTCATTCTACCCGAATTGTCCACTAATCTCAGCTGGCTCTCAGTAGCCAAGTTTCTAACTTGATTCATGCCTTTTTATTCAGTTATCACGCTCGTCAATACGGGTTTTTTCAGTAAGTGAATTTTCTCAAGAAAGAATAAGTAGAATATGAAAATATTTATACAGAAAGTAGTTCTTATCATGATTCATCAACATGATTTCGTTAAGAAGTTCTATAGTTTAGTTTTTGAGTTATAATGCAAATTTGCATTTTTTGCTCTAACGAACAGTAATGTAAACTTTCTGCGGTATGGAAATGAATAATTTTATTCTCTTGAAGGTACGTATTTAGTGTGTTTCAAAAATAACATAAAAATGAACGATTTTTATGTTATATTGTGATGGAGCTTTCACATTATTCAAATTACATGGAAAATGAAAGAATTTTTCCTTATTTTGCGGGGGTGGGGCATGGCGGGGTGCTGGGGAGGGGTGCAGGGGGGCGCAGGTGAGATGCTGGGATGGGGGGGGGGGGGGTCGGGAAGGGCTTTTACATTATTCAAATCACATGGAAAATAAAAGAATTTGGGGGGGGGGGGGGGGGGGGGGGTGCGGGAAGAGTGCGGGGGAGTCCAGGGGAATTGGTCCAAACAATTTTCCTCCACTTTTCAATTTCCCAGTCAGGAAAAGAAAATCCCCCCACCACTGCGCCAGGCGAAGAAGCGCGTGAGGGGAAGTGAGCGCGGCGACGCTGCGCGGTAACGAGTGAGGGAAACCGTTGCTAAGGAGGTCGGCGACGGCTGCGCGAGAAAAGGGGAAAACTGACGCGATTGAAACTATTTCCGCAGAATCTTATAATCGGCTTGCGCTGGAAACTAATATTCCACGAGGAAAAACTTTGCAATTTAAGAAAAGCTAGGTGTGTAGCCCAACGCAGATTGAAACGTAACCTATTTACAGGTTATCTAGCTCTTGCGTTTCAATTTCAAATGAGTCTGTGCTTCGACGTACAGCCCGAACTTGGTCGGTACAGCTGATTACAAGCTATCGAGAGCTAGGCGCGAAAAAATTTCAAACAAGAGACCGCTTTTATAGCACAGAACGTTCTTCCTCTAGTTTCCATTGCGTGAGCGGTGATTAGAAATGTTTTGTGTGTACGACTGTCCAAGTCTCAACGCCCGGTTTTACTTTTCTTAGCTAAAAAGAACGTAGGTCTAAAGCCATGTGGAGGTAACCAGACTTTTCCACATCACAGAATATTCCATGACCTTATCACAGAATGGGTGGGTGCTCCCAGAGAGCACTTGGAGGCGCAGAAAAGAAGAAGGCAGTGGTGGAGAACAAGCTCGTGTATTAGTCCCAAAAAAGGAGCTCCATCCAGTTTGGTGGTCGCCGGTGATCTGCCCGCTCTGTCGTCGATGCGACTCGTCGACGGCGAGCGGGCGCGCGGGTGGAGATACATACCTTGCATTTCTGCACGCGCGAGCTCTCAGGTAGCGGTTTACCTCGCTGACGATGCGCCTGCATCGTCGGTGGTAACACCGGATGTGCCGACGGAGAGCCTGGTGCTCGTCCGTGACACGTCCGAGGCCGCGCGGGCTGACGTCCTCGTCGCCCAGAAAAAAAAAACAGATATCAATTGCCGCACCTGGGAGCGCTTGTGTGAGTTTGTGTTTGTAAGAGTGAGTGTGCGTGATTGAATTTGAAAGAAATTTGTCTCTTTTTTAAATTTCTTTTATCCCGGATGCCAGTGGGGGTGACCCCACATGAGAGAGGTTCGCGCATTGGATTCTTCTCCAATTTCCGATTTACTATAGTGCTATTATATATATATATATATTTTTTTTTTAGTGTAAATGTGAATTTCGGTGTGTGCGTATTATGTGTCGCGGATGTTATGATTAGCAGCCGCTGCTGCTGTACATTTTTCGGGGGGACCAGAGCTCCTACATACAAATATTTCTTAAAATTAGACATACATAATTATTAATTTCATTGACGAAAATTGGTATAACAATATTTTATATTATGATCATTGTGCTGTAATAAGTATAGCTGAAAAGAAAAATTAATTATATCGCGCTTGGCGTTACTAATGATTATGGGCGCTATTTGCGCTACCTGCGGCTTGGCTGGTATGGCCTAAGCGCAACTTATATCTAAATATTCCAATTTGATTAATATTATGTGTACAAATATATAATAAAGGTTATTCTACTAATAAGCTTGCTCCTAGAGAGCTTGCATTTTGTCCCTCTTTCCATGCAGCTTGGCTTTTGACTCTGATATTTTTGAGCGTGCGAGGGCTTCAATTTTATTGAATCTTTTTATTGAATGTTGATCGCGTTACGACTGCGCGATAGCTGGCGCACTTGGTCCACCATCATTCTTGTTTCTTGCTGCCGGGTGAATTTTTCTATGGGGTTACTGGCGCGTCTGCTCTTTACGTACCAGCAGGCGCCGCCTAGCGCAATTACTCCTATTAAGATTGCCGACGCGGAGTATCCGAGAATGGTTGTGTTCTCGTCAAGGGCTTGCACCTTGCGCGCTGTTGCTTTGCTTTGCGCTTGCTCACGGGCTTTTGCGGTAATGTCGCGAAGGCCTATCCCCGATTCTAGCGCTTCTAATTTTATACCGTGTAGATTCACGGCCCGAATTTCCGCTTCCGCTTTAATTGCTGATTCGAATTCGGATAAAGTATTTTTTGATTGGTTTAATTCGGCAACGATTGCTGAAAGATCTAAGTGCACGGTATTGAAAGATGAATCTTTCATGCGAGGGATTTCGACGCTGTTAATTGCGCGTTTGCCGTGTGCACCAAGCATCCAGGCTGTAGGGATAACATCCCTGCATGCTTTATGGTTGCCGTAATCTGCTCGGCTCTTAGACATTGAATGTATATATTTTGGGCTGAATACGTGGAGAATACCCATGTATTAGTTTTGTGCAGCCGTAGCTAGAATGTGTCCTTGAACTGACGAATTCTGACGTCGCAGTGCCCAGGGTTGTTCAATGCGCGCCCGGCAGCTATTATAATCTTGCACGCCACGTTAGCGTGCACCTCCCTTACAGGTTCCGGGTTTACTGCTATGAGCAAGTTACTAATTTTCCTGAGTTTTTCTATTTTTTCGTGTGGTAGCGGCATATAGGTACGGTTTAATTCGCTCATTGCGAAGTACTGATGTTCTGGCCAAATATATGCTGCTACCTCCGAGCTGTTTAGAATTCTTTGCATCGCCGGTAAGGGTGATATTTGTATAAATTAAATTTTTGTATATCGAGAAGAGGGATCGCAATTTGGTAAATTAGGTAACCCTCGGCATACAATATTGATAATTTTGAAATTTTCATAATTGGGAGCGCCGAAAAGCTGCCCACTGGTAGTGGGAATCTTGCGTTTGAGATTGCGCTTTCGACTATTTTCGCTGCGCGATTGATTGTATTAGGAGGTAGGATTCGCGGATGGTCTACTCCCTTGGCCGCGAACAGGATCGCGTCAGTGAGGACCTCGGTGTCTAGCTTAAATTATAGTAGGGTGGTTTTTAGACTGCTCATCGCGCTGTTCGTTGCTACGTCGTTATCATTTGCCGCAGTTCGATTGGCTAATTCTACAACGTGGGCTTGTAAATGCGCGGTTTTTTTATCTAAGTCGGATAGCGCGCGGTTGACTATTTCGGTCTGATTTGCTAGGAGAGCTGCTGTGAGGCGTGTGTCGCCGTCTATGGCTTGAATTGCGGCTTTAATTTCGCGCTCGTCGTTCTCGTCTAAAGTCACGAATAAGAATTTATGCGCGGTGCCTATAAATGGCAGAAGCGAGCGGCGCTGCCTGTGTAGGTCTTCTCCGCCGCCATGCACTAAAAGTAAATCAATCACCCTTTCGGCCTGACGCTTAGCCGCTTTTATTTCTTCGAGGATATTACTTTCTTCACATTTCGGGCCGCACGCGTGTATAATTTGTGTCGCGTGCTTCATTAGTATCTCTCCTGCCTAGAAGTATGCGCGCAAGTTTTCTGGATTATTTTCCAGGACTACTTTACCTGGATTATTTTCGCAAGCGGTGCTACTTTTTCTATAATTAAGTCCAAGTTTTCTTGAAATCGGTGGATAAATCCGTTGGTGCTTGGCTCATTCAACTCGAAGGTGTCCACGGGTTGTGCTCCCACTGATAATCTGTACGGACATGCTCGCGTTTTCAAGGATATTTATTCTTGCGGCGCACAAGGCTTCTCGGGATCCGAATATTTGCGAAGTGTATGTTGAGGTATAGACACTATTTTTACGCGGCACGTCCGATGCCGCGCAAAAAAAAACAGTAAAAAAAAAGACTATCCTCCCGAGTCTACTGCTGACTCTGCCTGTCTGGCTAGTTCGCTAGTTCTTTTAATTTTGTTGACGTGAACAATTTTCGCTGTCTCGTCGTTTTGCACTGTTACATTATTCGTTTTCCTGTTGATTCGGTATTCTATCGCAAATTTGCCCTTTTTTTTGGTTCTTTTAGTAGGAATACCCCCCTCTTATGCGGGGGTGGGTCGCGGCCCCGGAGGACGTGGGTCCGTCTTAGCAATAAGTGCAGTGCTTGCCCCTTTTAAACGGGAGTCTAAGCAACTGTGGGTGAAGGAGCCCAGCCAACGCGGGTATTGCCGGAACCCCGGAATCCCTCCTCGGGGGCGGTAGTCCGCCAGCGCAACCAAGGAGCAGTTCTACGTGGAGTGGTGACCCGCGGTGGGTATATTCACTCCCCAAGCCCATGGTGTGACAGAACCGTGCCGAAGGGACTAGTAGGCCGCACGGGGTACTGTGTGGGGTACTGTGTGGATACCTGGCGACCTCCCCAGGTATTTAGCTTTACCACTGCATGCGGCTCTGCAGTGGCGGACCTATATTTCCCTAGCTCCTCGTGGGACTAAAATGGACCGTTACGTAAAAAATCTTTCGAGGAAGGGTGGAGAGGGGGAGGAAGCTGAAGACCACCGGGCGGCAATGCCCAATCGGTCTGAGGTGGGAGACCCCTGCGCGGAGTCGGAGGGGAGGCAGTTTCTGGGCAGTAATGCCCTCAATCTGCCGAACCAAGGACTCAACTATAGTTGCCCCGATGGGGCCTCATCCAGGGACGCTTCGGTGGCCCCTTCAGAGGTAGCAGCGGGTGGAAACTCCGAGATTTCTTCGGAAAACTCGGGGATTTTTGTGCCACTGGCAGGCGCACCACAGTGCACAAAAATGCATCTGCATCTCGTCGGGGGGTGGGGGGGGGGGGGGGGGGGAGGAAGAGAGAAGCCCGAAAGAAGCTGGAGGAGGCGGCAAGGGCTGGGAACCTTCAGGGACCCTCCCTTTCGCACCCTCGACACACGGCGGTGGTCTACGCTGGCGGAGAACGAACCCCAGGTGGAGTCAAGCGCCGTAAGGATGCTGACTCGACCCCGCCAGCGAACCCGGCCAGTAAACGTCCGAATATAGAAACGGACGTCTTGGCCGCCAGGATGGTAGACCCCCTTACGAGGGCGGTCGTCTGCGAGGGCTATCCTGACGAGGAGCTGACTGCCCAGCAGCTGGCACTCGTCAGTGAGGCGGTCCAGGCCGAGGTCGATAAGATTGAAGCCGGACCGTGGCCCGAGTTCGACGACTCCTTTGTCAGGCTGGGGGCCATAATTGTGGTGGCTAGTAACACCTTCTCGAGAGACTGGCTGGAGGAAATAACCCCCCGGCTAAGACCTTGGGAGGGTGCAAAATTAGCGCTGGTAGAGATGTCGGCGCTGAGAAAGCCGAGAAGGGCCACCCTCCGGATTCCTGGCAAGAGACTGGAGCCGGCGGGCGTCCTGGAACGGCTGGACCACAGGCATCCGGGCCTGCGCATTAACAGGTGGAGGTTGCTAAGCACGGAAAACAGGGAGGGACCCGACTGTGGAACCTTCCTGATGCTTAGCATACCCGAAGCCTCGGTAAGGCTGCTCCGGCAGCGAAATTATCAGCTGCACTGGGGGCTCGGTAGGGTCACGGTAAGGGTGGACGAGGGCACCCGGGGGCAGCGGGAGCAAAGTGGAGCTGGTCCGTCCTAATCACCATGGCTGGGGACGGGACAGCTTTCACACAAATTAACTTGCACCATAGCAAAGGCGCCTCGGCTACCCTGGCCAGGCGCATGGCTAGGATGCACACAGGTATATGCCTAATACAAGAACCGTGGGTGGTCGCGGGTAGAGTCAGGGGATTGGGAGGGGCCGGACGGATCTTCCGTGACCCTGCGTGCAGTACCCCCAGGGCATGTATTCTTGTTAAAGGCCTTGACGCATTGCTGCTACCGGCCCGGTGCAGTGGCGATCTTACAGCAATTAAGGTGAGGCTTCCTATGGACGGGCGAGCCGAGAGGGACGTGGTGGTGGCCTCAGGCTACTTTCCATACGACTCCCAGGAGGAGCCTCCGCCCGGGGAGGTACAAGAACTCATCAACGATTGCAGAACGCGGAACATTCCATTGATTCTGGGGTGCGACACGAATTCGAACAGTCTGGGGCAGCTCGGACAACAACAGCAGGGGAGATGCGCTGCTGCAGTATCTGGCCACAACCAGTCTGTTTATACTAAACAGGGGCAGGGAACCAACCTTCTACAATGCGGTTAGAAGTGAGGTTATCGACATGACCCTGTGTACAACGGGAATAGAAGGGTGGTTAGGCATATATATTCCTTTTGAATGGAAAGAGAGGAGCTCGCAGACAAGGGCCTTTAGAGATCCCAGGAAAATAAACTGGGCGTTCTTCAGGGAAAACCTTAGAAACGAGCTCCACACCTTCAAACCTAAATTTGGTCGTACGAGCGATCTTGACTTCTGGGCAGCAGAGCTGGTCAGGATAGTCGAGATCTCGTTCCAAAGAAGCTGTCCCTGGACCATCCCAGGAGGCACCAAGAGGACCCTGTGGTGGAACCAGGAACTAGAGAAACTATGGCGGGAAACGAGACGGACCTATAACAGGGCCAAATACACTCGAAGTCCCGGCGACTGGGTTAGGCATAGGGACGCCCAGAGGCGCTACAAAAGTAGCGTTAATGCGGCAAGAGTCAAAGGGTGGAGGGACTACAGCGAAGGAATCGAGAGATATCCGGATGCAGCTAGACTTCTACGAATTCTTGCAAAGAATCCTGAGGTATGGCTTGAAGCAATCAAGCTGGGAGATTACGCAACCTCCGAGGAGGAGTGCTTACAATTACTTCTGTAGGCCAACTTTCCGGACTTTCAACCTGCCCAGGACATGGTTGGTGAGAGTTATGGAGGGGAAAGGCCGCGAAGGACAACATGGGGACTGGCAGCTACGGTTGTCACCCCAGAGAAAATCAGGTGGGCCATCAGTAACTTCGATCCCTTCAAGGCACCGGGTATTGATGGAATCTACCCGGCCTTTTTACAGGAGGGGCTGGAGGAGTTGATAGGACCCCTGACTAAACTCTTCAGAGCTAGCATCGCCTTGGCTCACGTACCAGCTATCTGGAAAACAGCCAAGGTCGTGTTCATTCCCAAACCAGGGAAGCCGAGTCACACAACCGTTAAGGACTTCAGACCCATTAGTCTGAACTCCTTTATGTTCAAGTCACTTGAAAGGTTGGTAGATAGGTTTATCTAAAGCGAGATCCTCAATATTAGGCCCTACACCCTAACCAGCTTGCATACAGGGCCGGCCTCTCTACAGAGACTGCCCTACACTCAGCGGTCAGTCGCATTGAGGAGCAGCTGGAAAGGGGGGAACTCATGGTTGGAGTATTTCTCGATATAGAGGGAGCGTTCAATCGCACGTCTATCGAGTCAGTCGTAAAGGAATCGGAGCTGCGGGGGATACCGAGGCCGCTTATTAGCTGGTTTCAGAGTATGCTCGGCTGCAGAACTGTGGTTTCAAAGTTAGGAACCGCAACGGTTTCGGGGACCGTCAGTAAGGGATGTGCGCGGGGCGGGGTGGTGTCCCCTACGATTTGGTGCCTAGTAGCCAACGGACTGCTAGAAGCGCTGAATTCGGGGGGTTGCTATGCTCAGGCCTATGCGGATGACTTTCTGATACTCATCAGGGGCAGAGAGGCTGGTGGAGCCATGAACGCCATGCAGCTCGCTCTAAGAAAGGTGGAGAAATGGTGCCGCTTAACTGGGATTTCCGTTAACCCGGAGAAGGTTGAGCTGGTGATCTTCACACGCAAATATAAGCTGGATACCTGCAGGATGCCCAGACTATCTGGGGTCGCTCTGCAGGCAAAAGATTCAGCCAAGTATCTAGGCGTAGTCCTCGATAAGAAGCTTACCTGGAAGGCGCATTTAAAAGCTCAATGCGATAAATTCCTGGCTGCTCTTTGGACATGCCGTAAGGCCTTTGTCAGCTCCTGGGGACTCAGTCCCCGGATAATCATATGGCTTTACAGGACCGTCTTGGTACCGCGACTTGCATATGCCGCTCTGGTCTGGTGGCCAAGGGTGAAGCAGGTGGGGGCCAGGGCAGAACTGGAGAAACTCAAAGAGTGCTAAGAGGGGTGACAGGAGCATATAGAACCACGCCCACCAGAGCACTTGGGACTCTGATGAAGGTGGAACCACTTCACCTCACCATCGCTGGGGAGGCGGTCAAGGCGACTCAACGGATTTGGACAGTGGAGAACAGGAACGAGACACACCCGATTACCAGACGGATTGGGTCTCACACCTGAATTCACCATGCAAACGGATATAATGATCACACGCTACTTCTTTGGAAGAAGATACAGGATTGTCATACCCGCTAGAGAGGAATGGGAGACTGGAAGGGACAGCCTGCCGGGGACGGGAGAAGTCTGGTATACGGACGGCTCACGGACCGTGGCGGGAGCTGGCTCGGGGTATAATTATCGGAGGGATGGAAGAGGCACCTTCTTCTCCCTGGGACTGAATGCCACGGTCTTCCAGACCGAAATATTCGCTATACTAACCTGCTCGCAGAGGATCGTGGAACTCGGAAAGAGAGGGAAAACCATTACCATCTGTTCAGACAGTCAGGCAGCTCTTAAAGCTCTTACAGCTCAAAAGACTGCCTCCAAACTAGTCTGGGCCTGTAAGATGGCAGTCAATCAGCTGGCTATGGATAACATGGTCAGACTGCTATGGGTACCAGGGCATACTGGTATCAGAGGCAATGAAATTGCCGACAGACTCGCAGCTCTGGGGGCTAAAAATCCCCCCATAGGACCGGAGCCTTTCGCGGGAGCCGCAAGGAGCCTGCTAGGAGGTGTGGTCCGAGAATGGCTTAGGAAAGAAAGCGCCAGAGACTGGCGAGACGTAGGTGGATGCAGACAAGCCAGGGCGCTTGTTGGACAGGAGGTCAACGCCGAATGGACTGTATGTACCGTTGGCAACTGCAGGAAGGACTCTCGTCTCCTGATACAGATCGTGACAGGACATATTCGTCTTAGATATCATGGTCTGAGGACGGGGAAGGAGAATGAGGGCTTCTGTAGATGGTGTGGAGGGGGGGATGAAACGCCCATTCACATACTGACGGAGTGCCCAAAATTTTCCTACCTTAGACACCTGTACCTGGGGGATCACTTCCCCACGAGCGAGGACATCGGTACAACCTGCTCGGGGGCCATACTAGCCTTCTGGGTAATACAAATAAAGAGAATAATGCTCTATCTCATATTAAAATTATATTAGAGAATGAAGAAAAATCTTGCAAAGATTTCAGTTTACCAGAACCAAATAGTATTATTAATGATGATGCAACATCTATAGATAATGTCTTACAAAGCGCCGATATCTTTAAATGTATGTTTGATCAATTGACCGATGATCAAAAGGCAATTTTTGAAGAGTTAGTTGACAATGAACACAAAATTTATTTCATTGATGGACCTGGAGGTTTGGAAAAAACGTTTTTATATAAAACATTAATTTATTATATGTCAATAAAAAAAAAA
>JAZHPH010001253.1:0-12012 GCA_037356405.1 Nasonia oneida | reverse complement strand
GAGAGAGAGAGAGAGAGAGAGAGAGAGAGAGAGAGAGAGAGAGAGAAGAGAACTCTGAGGAGTATTTTGCAGCAGGAGGTCTGAGAAGATTGCACAGTGGTGAGTTTTTCTTGTACATGCGTTGTTTACGATCGATGTGCATATATCCATAATTATTTATCTATCTTCGCATAGTCTGAAGATTAAACGAATGATACGCGATTAAAATCTCTTCGTATCAGTCGAAATCTCGACAAGTAATTCATTTCATTAATTTAACACCAGCCTATTATCAGGCATAATCGACAACCAACCGCAACTCTCTTTAGACCCTCGCACGCGTAATAACACCTATCCAATTAACGCGTGTATAAAACCATCATCCATAAACAAGGAAAAAGCCGTAGTATCGATCAGCCTCGGTCGACGAGGTAATCACCCGTGTAGCATCATCACACACGCATACCTCTTTTCTTCCTGGTTCACCTTCGGCTGCTCTGCTATCCTCGACTTATACGTGCCGGGATCTTGCTTTGGCGCAGCGCAGGTCTTTGACCCTCTCGCGCGTTGATGTGTTGTCTAGTGTGTATATATCACGCTCTCTCCGTGTGTGATGCAATTATCAGAGGGTCAGACACGACGATCTTATCGTGGATTACTTATTACGCGAGCAGCGGTTTCTTTCTTCTCCGTAATTTTTGGGCGTCCTTTGAGGGCCGGTTTTCACTGTCGTGATGTAACGAGATGGTTTTCCTCTATGTTCTGTCGTAACAATGGTCTCGCTGCGTTTTGATTCTATAGTTTTCAAATGTATCGTCAGCGAAATATAAAATTATCCTACACGTGCAGTTGGAAATTAAAGTTACTCTGGCGCACTCGTGATCCTCGAATTTAAAGTTCACGGTCAAGGTCAATTTCTCGGTACAAACCGAGAGGTTCATTTTTTATCGGGCAAAGCTATCTAAGCATGAAAGAGGATGACCCATCGCTTTTGAGCTGCTCGAATACTTTATTCGGCTCGTGATCGGTTGGCTTTATGGTACGCGAAATAACGTTATTCTCGTGTGACGATTAATTAATCCCTCATCGCGAACGCGAAGAGCCTCCGTGATTATTCATCGTATACGAAAGTTCAAAACATGATGCTTTCAATTCTTGGAAAGAAATTTCGTGCTGATGCTCGCAATTTTTTCAACTTGTTTGTATATTCCTATATGACTAACATCTTGCGCATACGGCATGACGTCAAGAAAGAAAGTTCCTTCTTGGAAAATCCGCTCGCGCGTTCGATTACCCGGTACCGTTCCGCCTCGACAAACGGCGGCAATAAAAGCTGAATAATTTCGAGTGTGTTGAACCTTGCACGCCTTGATACATCTGACGATAATTTCGAACGTGCAAATCGAATCACCAGTTGCATCAGTGGGAAGATTATATAGGGACTTTCATTAACGGAAACCCATAACCGCACGCGTAGTTTCCCAGGACTTTCTTCTTCCGCGACAATGATCGTTGGAGTTTTTCCAGAATCCCAAAAACTCGTCTATTCACGCTGCGCACTATACACTCAACCGACATCGGGAAAAACAGCCGCATCGACCAGTTTCCTCGCGAGACGCGTATAATCGATCCGGTCCTTCGATTTCACGCCGGCGACAGCGATCCGTTACGAATTTCCCGTGTCCCCCGAAACAATCAAGCGGCGAACCTGCTCTCCGCCGATGCATCAGAGCTGACACCGCCGAAGTAGGTCGTCCCAAAATCCCACTGCACCACTCACCGGCCCTGGCAATGACTGTCTGATAATAGCGCGTATGTGTATACTTCCTGGGAAACTCAAGAGAGAGTGAAATCTTCTTTATTTTTTTTAATTTTCGATGACGTCGGGTGTGTATAATTGGAATTTTAATTTAGATGCGCTGTATTGGAGTTACGTGATGTGTCGTGTATTATGTGAGCGTTGTGTAAAGGGTTCAATTTCTTTGTTTCCAGTAGTGTGTGGAATCACTGCGCGTGGTAAAGCGCTGATTGCGATTTCGTAATTCAGATTGTAATGCGTATAACGGAGCGAATTATTACGTTTCTAATTATATATCAGGATATTGAAGAATTCGTTGAACCGCATATGGGGCTGTAACACGCGTGGCTTAATTCAAAATTTTCATTATTATATATGAAATAACGAAAACACCCGAGAAAACGTGTGAACGCCCGACTGGTCTGTGCATGATTAATTCACAATTACCCACATGTCCCTGGCTCTTATACAACCGTTATACATCCCGCTCGCAGTATACACACAGGCCAAAAGAATCTTTCTCTCTCGGAATTCAATCATCTATTCCACCCATAAAATCACTAATATTTTTCCTCATCTCCGCTCCAGCACACATCCTGTCCGCCTATTATAACGGAAATCCGCAACCGTCGGCTAAACTATATGTGTGTACAGCAAACGACCGCGCATATAATCCGATGGAAAATACATCTATCCGCGCGGCCGTGAACTTTTCACTGTCGCGAAAGTGCGAGTAACGAAAGAGTATCGCCAAATGCGGTGTCGGTTGTACACACTCTATAAGACGCATGTGCAGTACAGAGGCGGCACAAGAAGCGCGCGCTGGAATGTCACTGGTTTCGCGATCGTCGACTGGTCCGCTATATAAGTTATTACGGAGAGTCTTGGCGCGGCTCCGCGCAGCGCAGACGAGGTATAGATCATGCGGATGGATAGGTATAGTCGTGGAGGAGAGCAGCTGTTGCACCTTTTTCTGCTGTTTGTTTACCTTGTGGGAGTAGTAGTCGTCGCCGCGTTCGAGAGTTTATTGAATATGGACTCGGCGAGCTTTATACGCTTGGGATGGAGCTTTACGATGCGGAAGGACATACGGCCGCGATGCTTCCGTGGGCGACGGTGTGCGGCTGAGTTGCCTGTTACTACTGACTTGGCTCTAGCTTTGATTTACGCAGATGACTGTGAAAGAAATGTTTTTAGATAATACACGTGTATATAGTTATATCGACGATATCTATATGTATTGGATGGCAAGCGAACGCTTTTATTGAACCGTAAAAAGCTGCTATCCGTTATTTGGCTTCATAAATCGATGCAAAGCTAACTGTATTGAATCCTAAAATAGAACTATGATTTACGGTTTCGATTGGTGAATAGACGGGTTCAAGGAACTTTGTTTCGTTGATTTGTAAACAACACTATGCACCATTTCCGTACTCACCTCGGAAATTTATAACACCGACCAATATAACGCATCAATTTTCGTGCACCATTATCAGATCCACAACAACTCTCCTTGTGGGTCAAGAGGTCTCGGTTTTCAAAATTCTCGCGTTTTGCCCCTTTCATAATGGGAGCACGTGCTCGCGCATAAATCCTTCGAGATAAGCGGTTTGCAAATGAACCTAATTATTATATAACAATCATGTATGAGCGACATGTCCGCGCTAACGTCCGCAAGTCACCAGCGCAGATTTCACCCGTATGCACATCAGCTACAGGTACACAAATATTCACGAATGTACTTTTTCCCACGATACACAGCCAAACAAATACACTCCATACGCAGGCTGCGCGTGAACTCAAACAAAAGCGAAGTGAGGTCAGCGCTGTCGCATCCCTGATGCGCAGACTTCCGCGAAGTCGGAAAAGAAAAGTCCCGCGCCCGAAGGAGACAAGGCGCATAAAAGATACACGCGCAGCTCGAATGCTAAAGCGGCGGCTATTATCGCCGCGTCGTCCGTGACCATGGCCGCGTCGCGCGCAGGAATCTCGAATCTGTGTCAGCGGCTCGTCTCTCTTTCTCTCTCTCGCGCGCGCGCACGCGCATATCGATGTGTGCGTATACCTATAGCTACACGCCGGTGCATCCTCCTTTTGGCCTCTCCGTCCTTTCACCGGAACGAGTTTGCGTCTTTCGATCGCGACCATTGTTATTATTCCAACAAGCCCGCGAGTTATTATGCGCATTACATGCAGCGCGCTCGAGCATAGGTGTCCGTTCGGTGAACGGTTATATGTTATGAATACATTCCGATGCGTGGGTGCGCGCGAGCTATTACGCGGCTATTTGATTCGACGCGATCGATTTTATCGGGCTTCTCTTGATTGGGACTTGTATAGGTTTCGGGGCTGTGACAAAGTATATACACGAGTACATCTGTCTCCGGTTACATTGTGCGTCCCAGCGGAGAGACATCGTGAGAAAGTTATTGCTGCGGCGGGTCACTGTTTTGTCTCGCGATCGAGCTTGTCGCGGCGCTGCAATAACGAGCGTTTAACGATTTTAGGAAGTGTCGTCGTCGTGTGTGTGGTAGGAGCTTCTCGTATATATAAACCGGAAGCAAGGAGGAGGAGAAGAAGTGACGAGGAAAGAAGTGGACCGAGCCGGGGGGATTACGGTACTTTTATTCGCCGGTTATTGCCGATCGGGGATCGGATGACTCTGCCCGCATGTGTGTGTGTGTGTGTGTGTGTGTGTGTGTGTGTTCTTATGGGTTACAGAGGAGGAGACGGATTAATAATTTTTCTTTTTCACAAGCTCGAGTTTACGGACTCGTCGGTACGTTTCAAGCGCGGTGTTCCTGTTAAACGGCTTTTATTCGCGCGCGGTATTTTTTGAAAAGAAAGAGAAACTCGCGGCCCATTGCGGGCGTCGTGTACATTTTTTCTTCTCGTTTTTATTATCCTTCGCTGTGTAATAATTTTTTTAATAACGAAAAAAATTATCTGCTTTTTCGGTGAAAACGAAAGTTTAAAATTCATACTATGAACAAATGAGTATTTTCCACCAATTTTAACATCCGTTAATAACGGAGAGCTGCAGCAGCACTTTTCACGCGTTAAGTGAAAGAACGAGCAAATTGCAAGGCGCGTGATAAACGACAAATCACGCTACACATATCCTGCTCCCCTGCGCACACCTCACAGTAATAACAACCACAGCCGCGTAACCCAACACTTTTCTCCTCGTTCAGCTCGCACCTCTCATTACAATATACATCCTATACTCGGGCGCTGCACCGGCCCATTACAACCGGTATAAACGCCGCGCACTATTCAAAACACGACGGAAGAAGAGCTGTAGAAAAGAAAAATCGTAAGTGTGACGTGTGGAAAAATAAGGTTCCCGCTCGACAGGAAGTCGACAGCGACGAGGAGATTTTTGCATGTGCAATCTCAGGCGCCGACGCGAAAGCGATGACCCACTATATGGCGAGCCGCGTGCCTTCCTGCAGTGACGTAATAATCTTCGTTAACGGTACCCTTTCCTCATTATAGATATACCAGGTGCGCAACGTGTGTGTAAGCCTTTTTTTACATGCTCCATCAGGCGCGACGATCGCGCACTCGATCGTTTTTCCCAAAGAGATGTCCCATTGTACGCGTCGATGCTTATTCGAAGGAAGGCGTTGATGGATTCACGAGTTTTCCCAGATGCGAGTTTCTCTTTTATCGCCGCACTTTTTTCCCGGGAGAAGGATGTCGCGCGATTTTTGAGATACCTCGAATCGTTATCGATGATTTCACTTTATTTTCCAGCGTAAAAATGGTGTCGTCGATTTTGACGCTGCTGCTGCTCATCAGCGCCTTGGTGCTGTGCGTGTCGGCGGACTTTCTCATGGGAGGTCATCTGGATAACAAAAAGGTGTCGGACGACGCGCTGGTGCTCGCGCGAACCGCCGAGGATTCCGACATGGATCTTATCGCCGAGGAAAGTGGAGCCAGCGTCGCCTCGACGCCCTATCCGGATCAGGAGCCGAGGTGAGAACTCGTCGCGCTGTACTGCTATTTTTCGCGACTCGAAAGGAACTCGTTTGAACTTATTTTTCGACTACCAGGTACAAGATACCATACGCCTTTGCGTTCAACGGCGGCAAGCCCTTCTCCCTCGAGAAGGACCCGATCACCGGAAAGATCGACTTTGAGAAGACGCCGCCCCTGAAAGCCTTGAACCTCACCGAGACCTACCAGAACGAAGAGGAGGAGGAAAGCGTCGACGGCGAGAACGACGAGACCGCGAGGATCGACGAGGGCCCGTCGTACGGCAAGATCGGATACCTGGACAGCAAACGCGTCGTGTCGACCAACTCGAAGAGCGAGCGGGTCGGGCCCAACGAGATCAACCCCTACTCGCCGAGCTTCCACGACTTTCTCAACTTGCCCGTCAAGTACAGCTCGGAGAAGTACGAGAGGGGCGACAACTATCCGCTGATATCGAGCAGCTACGCCAACACCAAGGTGCAGAGCGGCTCCAACAGCTACAACATCAATAACCATCGGCCGTATCATCAGGAGACCGCTACGAAGGTATTTACCGTTTGAACTTTTAATTTTGTCGAAGGATTGCTCATACGTGTCTGAAATAACGAAACGTGCTCGAATCTTTCGCAGGTGTCCATCAGCACGGCTACGCGTAAGGTCTACTACCCGAAATCCACATCCACCACGACCACGATGAGGCCGACCACCACCACGACGACTACGACGACAACGACGACCCCTAAGCCTGTGGAAAAGAAGACCACACCGGTGAAACCCACGAAGCCCCCGACCACCACCACGACCACCACGACGACAACCACGACGACGACCACCACTCAGGCGCCGTCGACGCAGCCAAAGGTAACCACGTGGAAACCGTCCAAGCCGTCCACTACTCGCTACGACGAGTACGAAGACATGCTGCCGATCGAGAAGATCCAGGGCAGCAAATACGACACGCCCAACAAGTTTGGGTAAGCTATATCGTTTGTTTTACATTGAGATACAATTTATAGAAGTACGACACTCCAACGATTACCGTTCGCCCACAGAAATTATCCGATGACGGAAAAGGATCAAAACGGCCACAGCAACGGACCGCAAAGTCCCCCGCGCGTGATCGTCCAGACGAGCTACGACTACAACGACGGCTACGACGACTACGACTCCTCTCCGGAAGAGCGACCCTTGGTTCCACCACCACCACCTCCGCAGCAGCCCGTCGATCATCATCACCTCCGGCCGCACGTTCCACAGCCTCCTCCGAATCGTGGCACCGAGATCGTCCAGAGCATCGAGCTCGAATTCCCTTCAACGACACCTCCCAATACCACAAATCCTCCACCCACTACCACGACGCCCACCACCTCGACATCAGCCCCGGCTGCCTCACCGTCTCACTACCATCACCAACAACAACAACAACCGATCAGTGGTATCCACTTGACCAGCGATAGGCCGCCGATGATGGTACCGATCCATCCGCAACCGGTTACCTCAATGCCGCTGGACTACGGAAACGGCCACCTTCATGTTCCACCGGTTCACGAGAACTTTGTCGAGGGTCAAAGGCCCATCGAGTTCTACAACAATAATAATGCTCATAATAAAAATAATAACAACGGGGGACACTCGGGAGTACACTTCCCGGGCAACATGTACGGCAGGCCCGGAAGCGTGATCAGCGTCTTACCGGAAAGCACCAGCAACGTCATTGTGCCTCACGATCAGGACACTGTCTCGTTCGTCCTGGGCAACAGACAGAACGTCGAGGGAAGCTACTACACTCATGCAACTGCTATGGAGGAACATCCTTACGCTCCCAATTCTAACGACAACAACTTCAGGCCGATCTTTGGTTCGGTAAGTCATCTTCATATCAAACCGCTAAATATATAGTTTATTAAATAATTAACGACTCTATATAACGTTTTCACGTGCAGGGTTCTTCGAACGTGCAACAGCCAGGTCACGATCAGAAGGTCTCCGTAGCCCTGCCGTCAGTAGCTGTAGTCGAGCCATCCGTCTCCACAAGCTACAACGCTCAGAACTGGTACAATCCTTCTTCGAACCAAGGACCGGTCAAATCTACCCCGATGGCAGATGGCGACTCCCAGAATACCAAGATCGTCCAGTCGTCCTTCGTTTTCCCGTCACCAAACGGTAACGAGAACAACAACAAGGACGCCGCGACTCAGACCGACGAAGTCGCCCCTCCCGGATTTGTCAACTTCCCCGACGGCGGTTCCAAGGACAGGAACGATGAGCATAACCAGCGACCAGTGGAGGAACACATAATCGTCATCAATCAGGCCGATGGCTCGATCAAGGAGATCACACCTAATGGCTCGAACAGTTTTGCCGATAACGCCGTCGTCATAAGTGGAGGAAACAATAACGGCCATCATGAGGGAAACAACAACAACAACGCTAACAACCCGAATTTGCCACAACTCTCGGAGAGCCTGACGCCACCCGCTGAAATCAGACCTTCTAGGTAAGCACAGCTTGTTAACAATATCGAATGACACCCAGGAGATGTGTTAATTGTTCAACAAACGTTCAGGCCACCGTCTGGAGGTATAAGCCAACGTCCGCCCTACTACTTCCACTACCAACACGGAGGCGCTCCAAACTCGGGTAAACCCTCGGAGTATCCCCCACGTCCTCAGAGGATACCTTTGCCACCGAGACAGAAGCCCGAACCACCGCCAGTAGGTTTCAAGAGGAGACCTACACCCCACGACCCGAAATTGCCCAACATCCTGCCGCAGTTCAGACCCAACGCGAAGACCTCGCACGGACACAGGGGCGCCGATAAAATTGGTGAGTAGAAACTGTCACGATCGGCAAGACCCTGTTTATTCAGTATCCGCTATATATGAGTATAAAGAATAAGACGAGTTCTCACGTCGGAAAACTAATAGAGAAAGAGCGTGGCTAACAAGAAAATGATTATCTTCCAGCCGACACGAATTTTCACTTTTATTACTACAATGAGCCGCTTGATGCTGAAATTGAATGTTCGCGGTTTTCCATATCTGGGACACTGCCTACTTTTGCGCGCGTCTTTGTCGTAGTACTTATATACTTACGCGCAGGAACGGGATTGAGAATGATGTCAATTGATTATAGTCTTCTTTTTCCGCTTCCACTACAAACCGCGCCGCTGTCATTATACCGGAGATTGTTTAATCTCAATCACATCATCCGTCACTTTCTCAATTTTCTCGCGAAGTAGGTAGAGAAACAGTGATTTCTATTACAATGCTTGAGAAGATGAAATTTTCTCATGGAACGATCGAACGTTTGTGAACGATTTTTTAATAACTAATAACTGAATATTGAAATTTCTTTCGTAATTAATATGACACGTAATAAATCTTGCTTCTTCAGGAACACTACCAGCGCCTCAAACCTACCCACCAAACCGCTCGCGTCCCCCTACCCCCCAATCGCCACCCCCGCACCTACACCCATCTCGCAGACCACAATCTCACCTTCCGAACTCGCCGCCACCTCCGCACTTCCACCGTCTGAGTCCGCCACCTCCACCACAGGGTCACCCCCCTAACTCTCACCCTTCCCCTCACCACCACAACCAGCAGCAACAACAGCCACCTCAAATACTGCGTAAGAAGGAAGACATCGGGGGTCCGGTGGCATCACTACCGCCGAATCCCGAACACCTCAAACGCTTCCGACCACCGATTGGCGGTCGATTGGTCGTCCAAAAACTTCGCATGGAAGACGAGATCACGGGTGACAGATTCTCCGCGGAACCACCGCAGGTGCCACCGAGACCGATCATCTTCCCGAAGAATAGGGCGGATAATCAGATGCCAAAAGTCTCGACGCTGCAGATGATCCAACAGAGGGGCGGACTCGATGAAGAGATCATCAGGTCGAATCTGCCACCGCTTTTCAAGATCAACAGGTCCGACGAGAAGAGCGACGAGAACGACAGGGACGAGAACTCGACTTCGGTGAGATGATCGCTTTTTCAAATTCAATAAATAAAGAAGGAATTCAAATTTTGAAAATTAAAAACAACAATCTTTGAAACAACAGGCGAACGATGCCGATCGGCGCAAGGGCCCAGTCGGGGACTCGGACGCCCAGGACGGATCCAGCGCTTCCGAAAATGGTCCCGTCTATGTCGTCTACCCGGTGAACAGCGCCGTCAACATCGGAAGTCAACAGGATATGATGGAGCGCGACGAGACAGTCGTCATTGGTACCAGAGGACCAAACAGGCCTCTGCCTCCGGACACATTGTCTCTGCACGACGAGGAAGATATTGATCGCAAGGATGGCGAGGAGGGCTACTATTATGGAAAGAGGCCGCAGCATGTGAATAACGTCAATGGAGATTATGCATTACATCAGGTAAATGTACGTTTTTTTTATGAAAGAGTAATCAAAAAGATTGCCGGTGATGTTTTATCTGATCGATAATCAATACGTGACTAGTCTCTTTGTAGTTTTATCGATGCCCGCATATACATTAGATTACTCTTTCTTATTACCTCGAGAGCCACTTGATAACTAATGTACTCGTCACTCTGATTCCAAAAATAAAAACTCTCTGTTTCAAGTGTTCGATCAAGCTCTACACAAAAAATTAAACAATCCTAATTCTTCTTCAAGGGTTACCCGATCGACCGACCGGAGTCTTCTCACCTGATCCGGGAGAAGCCTCTGCTGATTCCCAGCGAGGACGTCGAGGAAGACTCGGAGGACGACCACAAGCCCGAGGAATCCAACTCCAGCGACAGCAGTTTCAACGTCATCTCGTACCTCCAAGACTTCCTGCCGTTCCCCACGAAGAAGCAGCAGACTGCCACGATCTCAGCTACCCTTCCGCGACTACCGATCTTGGCCTCCTCCAGCCCCATCGCGTACGTCTACACTCCCACTACCCCGTCGGCGGTCCACAGACACGATCTCCACCTCGACGACGACGACGAGGCCGATAATGACGACTTCCTGCGCATAGACCACCGCAACGAGAAACCGGTGCTCTTGCCGTCTCAGCAGCCGAGCAGCTCGTCTTCCTCGGCATCGTCGCCCCAGAGCTTCATGGCGCCGTTCGTCGCCAGCGTCTCCGCGGAGATGCCGCCTAAAAACAGCTGGAGCGTCGTCGGCCTCCAGGTCAACGGCACCGAGAGAACCAACGACGAGAAGAAGGACAAGAAGGAGGAGAAGGTAGCCAGCGAAAGAATCGGCAGCTCCGACAGCCAGGAGAACGAGACGCAAACCGAGCGCGTCGACAGCGGCGATAACTTCGACCCCGAGAACTTCAAGCCTCAGCTGTTCGGTGGCTTCAAACCCATCTACGAGTTTCCCGTCGACGAGGACGACAGCACGGCGATGGTCGGCAGAGGAGTCGTTGCCAGATCCGAGGTCCAGGTCAACGCCGGCGCTGGAAGAAAGCTCGAAAAGTAAGGAAAGACGAGTAGACGAGGGTCGGCGTCTAGGAAATTGTTTGTACTCGCTCTAGAGACGTTCCCTTGGGCATTTGTCGGTGGAGCATCGTTCGAAAAATCAAATTCGAAAGCGAGCTACGTATATAGCTTGAAAAATTTTTACGGACGAAAGAAATGCTAAAGGGAACGCCAGTCTACTGCACAGAGAGACGATGGGATCTGGCGCGTGTCGGTGATTGGTGTGTGTGTGTGTGTGTCTATATATATATATATATACACACACACACACACACGCACATTACAGCACACGCGCGAGGCTCGCTCGTCAACTTGGGGAAATAACTTGTTCATAGAGTATTATAATGATAAATATAAATGAATCGTGCGCTCGAGTCGAACCGCGCGAGGCGAGCATGTGCTCATTCCTGAACTGAACTATATAATGTACTTACGTTTCGCCGCGCTCGGCGTGAACATTTTTCTGAGACTTGAGAAAATTACATAGGCTCGTGTAGAGTGAGCCCATCTCAGACAAATTTTCTTCGCCCAAGTCAATTGCACTCGAAGTTTTAAGTGCCAATTGTACTGTTGTATGCCAAACTACATTTTATATATTATTTTATACTTATACGTACGTTATTATATTGTATACTTTTGCTACGATCATCCCTATTCCTTGTAGTCGATAATAAAGAGGAACAAAAATTCTCGGCGATGCACTGTATACTCGTGTACTTGTACAACGACGTAATCTCACGTGCATCCTCTGAATTATACGTATATATATATATATATATATATATATATATATACGTATATATATAT
>JAZHPH010001252.1:401-12016 GCA_037356405.1 Nasonia oneida | reverse complement strand
ACCGCGCTTACATTCAGAATTTTTGAACTAGTATGTGCTATTTGGAAAAATGAAACGATACCGGAAAACTGGAAAGAATCCATCATCATACCGATTTTCAAAAAGGGAGATAAGACAGATTGCAATAACTACCGGGCAATCTCACTTTTAGCTACCTGCTACAAAGTTCTATCAAACGTAATACAGGCCAGACTCACGCCCTTTGCGGAAGATATAATAGGAGAGTATCAGTCTGCATTCCGGCGTAACAGGTCGACGAGCGATCAAATGTTTACTATAAGACAGTTGTTAGAGAAAAAATGGGAACATTGCGAAACAATACACCAACTATTTATAGACTTTAAAAAAGCGTACGACTCTATCAAACGAAGCAAAATGTACCAAATCCTTGTGCTCCCCGGAGTACTAAAAAAACTCGTGAAATTAATTCAAATATGTCTGAACGGAAGCACGGGAAAGGTCCGAGTAGGCGGTAACGTATCCGAATCATTCATGATACGCGACGGTTTGAAACAAGGTGACGGTCTTTCTACGGTACTCTTTAACTTAACGCTAGAATATGTTGTTAGAAAAATGCAGACTAGCGGGCTAGGTGCAACCCTTAACGGAAAAATACAAATTCTGGGATATGCGGATGACTTGGACATACTGGGGGATAACGGTGCAGCGGTAGCGAGAAATGCGGAAATTCTCATAAATGCGGCTGAGGACACGGGGCTAGAGGTGAGCGAATCGAAAACGAAATATATGATCATGGCATTTGCGAAGGCGAGGGTGATCTTAGAGTCGGAAATTATACTTTCGAAAAGGTTAGCGAATTCAGATATTTAGGCACAACCATAAACGATCGAAACGAAATTAAAGCCGAGATTAACAAGATAATTCATTCGGATAATGCCTGCTTCTATGCCGTGAATAGATTACTAAAATCAAAACTGCTGTCTAGAAATGTAAAAGTAAGGATATATAGGACTATAATAATGCCGGTAATTTTGTACGGGTGCGAAACCTGGGCGCTAACTAAAGCGGAAGAAAACCGTTTTAGGGTGTTCGAAAATAAGGTTCTGCGGAAAATATACGGGCCAAAGAAAGATGAAGAAACCGGGGAGTGGAGGAAACTGCACAATGACGAGCTACACAATTTATACTCGTCACCGAATATAAACAGAATAATTAAATCGCGTAGACTAAGATGGGCAGGGCACATGGCAAGAATGGGAGACGATCGCACGGCAGCGCGTATAATGAAAGGAAAGCCAAGCACACCGCGACCTCTAGGTAGACCTAGGCGCAGGTGGGGGGACAACGTAAAAACGGACTTAACTGAAATCGGGAGGGAGGGTGCGCAATGAATGGGGTTGGCACAAAATAGAGATACGTGGAAGGCTTGCGTAGATGAGGCGATGAACTTTCGAGGCCGAATGCCACTTAAAAAAAAAAAATCGAACTCCATTTTTTACATAGTTTGATCACATAAAATCAATTATGATTTAAAAATTGTTAATGTCGAGTCCATTAACTGTGTTTTGTTTGTAATTTAAACTGTTTATAAAACATACATTTTATTTCTAGACCATATTTCAGTTATTTGTTTATGAATATGAAATGACGATTTATGTATTCATGCATATCACAAAATGTTATCCACAGATTCGGTTACATAAAAGGGATGCTGGAAATAATAACTCGTGCAGATATAATCGTTTTTTTTTCTAAGTTTTGTGTTCATGACATATAATGACGAATGCTGTAAGTATTCATTAACATCACAAGATAAAATCCGCAGTTTTGGTCGAGATCAAAGGTATGCTGCAAATAGTTATTTGTGCAGATATAATCTTTTTTTAATTCTATGTATTTGTGAATATGAAATGACGCACATGCATATCACAAGATGAAATCTACGATTTTGGTCGAGATAAATGGAGACGAGAAATGGATATTCGAAGACGGTGACTAGGTGTACGGGGTGGCCGATGATAAAGTCTAATTGGTGAGCTCCGTGGTTTTTTATTTCTAGGTACATACATCATGCGTGGACGGCGTCTTGGTACAGGGTAGCCGATGACGAGGTCTAGGTAGTTCGCACTTGGTTTTGGTGTCTAGGTGTAGAAATCATTCGAGGGTAGTGTATCAGAACAATCAGTGATTTCATGTTGGTGATAAAAATGTTACAATAAAACCATAGTCAGAAGGAATAGAATTTTATTTTTAGGAGAAATATGTAATACCTAAAAAAATGTACTAAAAAGGACTAAAATCTCAAAAAATTAACTTTTAAAAAAGTAAAAGTTTAGGCGAGTTTGATATATTCCGCAACGAAATAACCGATAAAAGAGAACTGAGATCAATCAACCAAAGTTAAGTTTATTATATTTCATCATAATGAAGCAACAAAATTTTTTTTGGTCAATAAAGGGCTTACTTAACTTAAAGTTAAATTATATAATGATCAATTAAAAACATGTGACTGACTGGGGGACAGCTGATAGAAGTGAATACTTAAATAGATGGCGTGGAAAATTTTGAATAGTTTCGTTGCCAGAGAATCAAACGTATACGAAGTATGATATGTACTAGTCTTTGCATCGGGACTGCAAATGTACTTTATAAGTCTTCGTTCCAAGAGTTCAAAATATATATACTATAGTCTTCGCGGCAAAACTGAAATGAATTAGTCTTCGACGCAAATTCAAATGCGTTATCGTTAAATGCAATGTACTAATCTACAAGGATACATTTAATTGTGACTGTTTTGATACATTTTTATAATTTTTTGATTTAGTGTTTTTGATGCGTAAATCGCCGCCATTTTCTTATTTTTAACTTAATCGCAACTTTGACAGAGAGTTAAAAAATCTTAGGTTAAGTAATCATTGATCAACTAGTAAATTTAGGATAGGCAAAATAAAATAAGAAAAAAGAAAATATAATAAGAATAATAGTATCGTACGATATTTTAAGACACAACGTGCGTAATCCGAGATTTAGAGAGTGCATTTTTGCACGAGCG
The DNA here is from genome assembly GCA_037356405.1 of Nasonia oneida. Classification (NCBI taxonomy): domain Eukaryota; kingdom Metazoa; phylum Arthropoda; class Insecta; order Hymenoptera; family Pteromalidae; genus Nasonia; species Nasonia oneida. The sequence goes on along the minus strand of JAZHPH010001252.1, from coordinate 9,003 downwards.
TGCGGTGAATCAAGGTTTACGCCAGGGTGTGTCATACAGTGATGATGTTTACCGCAATAAGTCAATAATGTTATACCTGCAAACGTTTTGCGCATATTAAAAAAGTCACGTCGCCTAGTTGACGCAAAAAAATTGTACCATGAAAAAAAAAGTACCATGAAAAGTTACCGCTATATTAGGGCGTCTGAAATCCGAGAAAATCCGATAGCCGCTTGCAGCGTGTGTAAATAAATGCGGCTGATATGTAAGGGAAGAGCTGAGCTGTGCGAGCATGCTAACATGCGCGGTGAAGAGTGCGTGGTGGGGGGAAAGAGCTGCCGCTGCTTTTGTGACGATCGGTCTGTCGCGCCGCTGTGACGGTCGCCGCTCGCCGATTCACTCCCTAGTAAAATGTGTACCTGGCGAACCTATAGAAGTATTCACTTCAAAACTCTCAAGCTACTTACTACGTAACTTGCCATGACCGTTTCATTTTGTTTATTGGTGAACAACTAAAATTTTCACTTTACGTATTTTATTATAACGTCATAAAAACAACATAAGTACAATGAAACGGTCATGGCAAGTTACGTAGTAAGTATCTTGAGAATTCTTCTTAATTGATCTGTATATGATTTAACTTTAAGTTAAGAAAGCTCTTTATTGACCAAAAAAAATGTTATGTAACACGTGAACGATTTTCGCGTTTTTCGTACCTATTAATAGAGACTAAAGTGACTATTTTTTGACCGGCGGGCAAAACAGTTATTTTAGCGGGCAATAAAAACCTAATAATGGCCTTTATTGCCCGCTAAAAAGTCTTTATTGCCCGCTAAATTTTTTTTTGTAATTTAAAATAAAAAGTTGATTTTGATAAATTTGCATTATTTATTTATTTTATATAATGTTTGAACAAGACAAGAGCACGGTTGCCGTGTCAAAAAATAGTCACATCAGTCCCTCTTAACACGTACGAAAAAACGCGAAAATACGTTCGCCCGTTACATAATAAAATATGGTGTGCACCAAGGGCTAAGTGGGCTTTTTGGCCTCGTGGATTTTGCAGTACTCGTCTGCGGCTCGTAAACGGTATTTGATGCTCCAAACACTTTCTATCAATATTTTGATACACAAAACTAAAAATTCTAGAGTTTTCACATTTGATAACACTGCATAATATTTATAAAAATTAATTTTCTAATTCAACCTCGAATTAAGCATCACTGGACCAAGTGAACTACCTTAACACTACGGCGCTACAGACTCGGTTTTTCATTAGCAAACTTTATTCAAAAAGTTTTATGTAATAGAAAAACAGTGTTTTTTGGGACGACATCCCCTTAATTGTTATCACAATTAATTTGTTAATCGCGAGCGAAGTGAGCGTTTTTTCTAGTACTTAGTTAAGAAAACTAAATACCTTGTATATATTTTCTATAAAATAGGTAAAACTATGTCAGTCGAAACAATGAGAATGGTTTATTATGCCTTCTTCTATAGTGCAATAAGCTATAGAATTATTGCCTGGGGCGAAGCATATCGTAATAATTTGAATATATTACAAAAGGTACAAAGTAAAATACTGAAAATAGTAAATAAAAAGAATTTTGTAGTTCAAGACAATCCGCTTAATCTGGAACTTTTCTTTTTTGAGGCTCTGAGATTGCACTATGATGATCTTAGAGAGCGGTTTCTAGCCTTAAAAAGTGTCACTAGAGACAAAAGCCTTACAATTCCTATAAATAAATAGCTATAAAAAAGCAATTATCGTTTTTGATGCACTGCCGAATGAATTAAAAAATCTAAATATTGAAAAGTATGCACAGATTAGACAAATTAAAAACTCGATCAAAATAAACTGCTAAAAAGAGATGAGAACCTATATTAGGTGTATATATATATATATATATTTATTTATTTACTTATTTATTCCAGAATAGTACAGAGTATAACAAGTTGATATAGTCAGTCAGTACCTTGCAGAGGTAAACAGTGTTACCTGTACGCAAGCACTGGCATTACATAAGAAAATACAAAATTCGACTTAAGTAAATTACTTCTTAAGTAAATTAGTCTTATGGTAAACATTTGATCGCTCGTCGATACGTCGCGCCGAAATCTGCACTGATAATCTGCTACTATATCTTCCACGACTGGAGTGAGTCTAGCTTCTATTACGTTTAACAGAACTTTGTAGCACATTGCTAAAAGTGAGGTACCCCTATACTTATTGCAGTCTGTCTTATCCCCCTTTTTAAAAATCTGTATAATGATAGATCCCTTCCAATTTTCGGGTATTGATTCATTTTTCCAGATGGCACATACTAGTTTATAGATTTTTAAAGTAAACTCGACGCCCCCATATTTGAGTAACTCAGCTGGTATAGTGTCATTTCCCGCTGCTTTGTTGTTTTTTAGTTTTTTAATCGCGGCTTCTACTTCTTGGTAGCTCGGTTCCTTCACCTGGGGTTCAGCAGTGTGAATCTCGTCCTCTAATTCTTCGTTATTTTCGTGCACGTTTAATAATTTATCGAAATAGTTTTTCTACAGCGACTGTAATTCGTTGTCATTTGTTACGAGGTCCCCATTTTCGTCCTTCATCAATTGCGCTCTACTCCTAAAACCCTTTCTGATGGCGTTAATCCCTCTGTACATTTCGCGGGGGTTATTTTCCTTACTGTTAGTTTCTATTCTTCTGATACTCCCGCTTCTTATTTCTGTAGATCGCGCTCGCCTGTTTCCTTACGTTAGAATATTCTTCTACAGTCCTATCGCTTCTGTTGTGTAAGCTATCTAATTTAGCCTTTTTGCGCCTTTCAAACCAGAGTTCGCACTCTTCGTCAAACCATGGTTTGCTTTTTGGCTTTTTCTTTTACCCAGTACTTTGTTCGCGGCCTCTTTTACCGTTTTTTCGATGTCCCCCCATAAGCTATTCGGTTCGTCATTCCCCTCTGGCGATGTGTTTGCTTCTTCAAGTGCCTGAAACCTGTTATTAATTTCTATCTGGTACCTAATTCGCTCTGTTTTATCTCGTAGCTTTTCAATATCGAAGCTTTCTACCTTGTTTGTTCGCTTACTATTTTGATTCGCTACTAATCTAGCTCTTAATTCGGCTACTACTAGGAAGTGATCCGAGTCGCTATCTGCCCCTCTATAAGCCCTTACGTCGAGAAAGTTAGTATGACGTCTTTTTTCAATGAGAAAATGATTGGTTTGGTTCTTTGTGGCCCCGTCCGGCGATGTCCACGTTGCCTTGTGTATGTTCTTGTGCTTAAAACACGTAGTTTTGATTATAAGATCTTTTGCTGCCGCGAAATTTCTGACCCTAATACGGTTATCATTGCTGGCTTCGTGCAGGCTTTTCTTCCCTATAGTAGGCCTAAACATTTCCTCCCTACCTATTTTAGCATTGAAATCGCCTAATACTATTCTTCTGTCATCGTAAGACGCGAACTGATCGATTACCTTAAACCCGCGCGCTTTGGATCCTGTTCCGATCGCAGGAGAGTCCACCAATCTAGAGGTGATAACCCGCATACGTCTCTAGAACTAAGTATGAGAGCTTTCCGACTTTGACGAGGACAGTGTCAACTTGTCGTCAGACACACTACGGTTTCATTCTCGCATTCTAACGCTCCCCTGCAAGGCAGCGTGCCTTCGCTGCCATCATTACCGCATAAGACCAGGTGACGAATCTTTCTACACATCCCCTTTCGGGGCAGTTGTCATCGCTTCCGCATCATCCTCGGCAGCAGGATTTTTGCCCATTTTTGTAATGTGTGATGAAAGAGATATATTAAGAGATAAGAGATAATGTGAAGTATTTTTTATTGTGGTGCGTGCGTAGTGTTTCTAGATGAATGCGTTCGACAGTGTGGGATCATCATACACACGCCTGTTCCTATCGGCTGTCCGCGACTGCTTATTTAATTTATTCGCAGCTAACCTCTTTCTCAGGGGCTGTTCCTCAATCCGCAACCTGAGGACGCGCTGTGTAGTGGTGATAGGCAACCACCCGTCCGATCTGGACGACAACGCTCAAGCCCCGCTTAGGGTAGTGGCATTGTAGCTTATAAAAAATATATACTAAGTACTTCGTTTTTTCAATTATATATTGAATATGCTTATCCCACTTCAAGTTATAGTCAAAAACAATTCCAGGGTATTTGCAGCTCTCCACTTTAGTCAACATCCTATCCTAAATTTTTACTTCTATGGGAGCCGGTACACTATAACAATAGCTTCCGAATGTCGTACAGGCTGTTTCATCTACATTCCGCGATTATTTATTCACCGCCAGCCAGTTATCTATGACCAATAGGAATTTATTCATGGTACTTTGCGTCTATAACCAAGTCTCTCCAGTGGCTATTATGGCAGTATCATCAGCATAAGACAGAATAGAGTCCAGGGGTATCTCCTTCAAGATATCATTAATATATAATATAAATAGTAGTACCCTGGGGGACACCTATGCTTATTAACAAAAAATCACTTCTGCTATCTTCCATTTTAACTGTCTAGTATCTATTATTAAGATAGCTTGAAAGAAGATTCAAAGCCTGACCCCTAATGCCTAATAGTAAAGTTTCTTAAGTAGTAATTTATGATCGACCGTATCGAAAGCCTTGGCCAGATTAAGAAAAGTTACAATTGTTGATATATTCCTATCCAAATTATTATACAATACTTCATTAATATAGTTAAGCGCATCCTTTGAGCCAATATTTTTCCTAAATCCAAATTGATACTTGGATAAAATATTATTTTTATGGACAACTTCATACAACCTATTGTATATTATTGTTTCACAAATTTTCGCAGTGTTATATATCAGTGGAATTGGCCTGTAATTATTGATGCTATGCTTCTCACCTGCTTTATATACTGATACTATTTCAGCCTTTTTCAATCCATCCGGCCAAATCGCATTTTCAATACACATATTGAAAATATCTGTTAATGGTACCGAGATACAACATCCAAGAATATTTAAGGTCTTACTATTTATTTTATCAATGCCACCGCATTTTAGCTTCAGGTTGTTGATCATATTTATTACCTCATTCGTACTTGTAGGTTTAAGAAATATTGAATTCGGATTTGTTTATGGATGTTTAAATTCGGCATTATTTGGTTTCAATATATCATCAGACAATTTGCGGCCAGTATCACGAACAAATTTGTTCATTTTCTTAGCTATCTCTACTTTATCAGTAGTTTTATTATCATTAACCTTTATATAACTTATGGTATTACTATTTTTCTGCTTTCCGATTTGTTGTCTGTGATACCCCAAAGTTTTTTAAGATTGTTTACATTATTTTGAACTAGCTTTGCATCATATTTAATTTTAGCATCTTTGATAACTTTATCTAACATTTTAGCATAGTTTTTGTAATCCAGTTTAAGTTGACTACTCTCATATCTACTACTCTATAGTTCTACTCATATCTTAATCTTATCTATTAAATTATTTATAGCTATATTTAGAACTTGCTAGTTAATGGTAGCCGCGATATGTTTTATTTTGTTGTAGTTTAATAATTCTATAGGTTTAATTTGTTCAGTTTTTAACAAGTAATTGTGTCAATGTTATTAGTTTTTATAAATATATTGCCAATTCAGGTTCCTTCAGCTAAGCCTATGGGTGGTCTAAGTCTTGATCCTTTCTGGTTTGATTGAATTTACGTAGAGAACGGCTGTTGTCTCGTTGCAGAATTCCGTTGACCTTGTTGTTGAGTTTTTCCAGCTTTGATTCGATTTTGATTTTTCTTGGTTATATCGATTTCCGTTGAACCTTGATCCTGTTGAGGTTGTTAAGGTGGTAAGGTAGGTTTCGTCGGATAGTCGATTCTTTCTATACATAAGCTTATTTTCTTCTTAAATATGTTGCATAGGTTGTGATCACTAGCAACATGTTTAATGTCAAATGTGGTGTTGTAGTTAACATTAGAATATTCACAATTTAAGAACTTTATTATATTGTCTGTGCAGTCACTGGTCTTATGACTATCTGCACAATTTAGACAAACTGTATTGTTTTTACATTTGTTTCCACTATGACTATATCTACCACAGTTGAAACATGGTCTTATACTTAAATAGTCGTAGACTTGCAGGTTTGGTATCCTACGAATATTTTGCTGTTATTCTTCTTGATGAACTTGTATACCTCAGAAGGAGGTAATATTAGGAGGCTGCATTAACCTGCATTAATACTGTCGTATCACTACGTTTGCTTTTGTACATATGCAGGGCTAGGCCTTTGATTGAAAATCTGCTTATTGAGTTTATATCACTCTCTATCTCAGCTTGAGATGGCGGCCCCGCCTGGGGATAAGAGAGCAGCAATAGATAACTTGCCTGGCGTAGACAAGTTACCGACTGAGTGGCGCTAGTAGCCAAATGTAAATAGTCTACCTATGCGCTGGTAGATGGCGTGCGCGCATGTAACATAGGAGAGAGGGAGCGACTCGAGTATATAAGGAGTTCCGGAGCCAGCAGCGAGCTTTAATGATCTGGCTCTCAACTGAGTAACAAGCGAATGGTAGTACTCGCTTCTTGCTCCGGTCTCCTCCCTACTTAGTAGTCTATGAGCCCCAGGCTCTCGAAGAGTATGCGTGCAGTCCACTCCCTCTCTTTTATCTTTCCCTACTGAAAAAACTCATGTGAGTGCTCTTTACATAAAGAAAATGATTACTTAAAGATTTTCATCGTTTCATTTTCACAAACATATAGCTTTAAAAAAAAGATCATATCTACAGAAATAATTATTCGCAGCATTCCTTTTATCTTAACCAAAACTGCAGATTACATTATTTTTTGATAAACATAAATACATACAGTATTCGTAATTTCATATTTACAAATAAATAACTTAAAAAAAACGATCACGCTGCAAAAATGAATATTTGCAGCATCTTTTTCATCTGGATCAAATATGCAGATTACATCTTGTGATATGCATGAATACATGCAGAATTCGTCATTTGTATTCTTAAACACATAGCTTTGAAAAAAGAGCATATCTGCACAAAGAATTATTTTCAGCATCCCTTTCAATGTTTCATGATTCGGTCACTTTTTGTAAACCCTTTTTTATTAAAAAGGATAACTAAATCCAATTTCTTTTTCATTTTTCTGCGGTAGTATAATGGATTCATGTTTTTGCCACATCTATCACGAAATAATTGTCATTCCGAAATGATTCACTAGTTCTGGTGGATTTTTACAAAATTGCTCATTCTATTGTTTTAATATAGTGTAGATTTAAATGTACATTTTTGAAAATGATCTATATTTATGTGATTTTTAGTATTAGATACAATAAGAATTGTACGTAATTCAAAATATTTTGATATTACAACACTAAAATATCTATATATGCATACTAGTGGGGCTACGTCCCCCTGCTCGCTTCGCTCGTCAACCCCCCTTATTATTGTCTGTGTGATTTTTGTTTTCAAAATTTTATTTTCATAATCTGATAATTACGTTCTGGTTAGTTAAGAATGAAAATGTATCAGGATAATACAAAAGATGAACTAAGAGATAATAAAATTAGATAAAATAATTGTAAACTTTTTATCATTAATCAATAAACATTAATAATGCAACGATTATTTTTATTTTATAAATATACCAATTTCGCCCAATTATTAAGCACAAAAAGATAGTATACTACAAATCTACAAAGTATTACACGTGTAATACACATATAATCATATGTATTACGCATTAAAATGTTGTTATAGCATTAACAAACTTGTGTTTTTAAATGTCCTTTGCGCCGTTTTTCACGACGGTTCTGACGTCAAAGGAGAGTATATAGTGGACTGCGCATGCGCCTGCCCCTGAGTAAAGCCAAAATTTACCGCGCAAGTTTGAATAGTATAATTTTCTTTTAGAAAAAATGAATAAATATATTTTTTTCCATCGAATAATTTGTAAATTATTTATAAATTGTTGCTGCTGAGAGAGTTAACGCAAATCATTCAGATGATATGAAAAAATTATTTTGTAATTGTAAAATTATTTTTTTTTAGTTTATAAATAATTATTTGGTAGTAAAAAAATGTATTGATAAATTTTTTTTTAAACGACAATTACACTATTTAAATTTGCGCAGCAAGTTTTGGGTTGCCGCGCAAGACCGTCAAAAACGGTCAGGATATAAGTAAATGTAGTTGTGTGTATTTTAAAATTTGTTTTTTTATTTACCAAAAATAATCTTGATTGCATTGAGATATTGCGATTGCATTACATATTGCAAGTTAAAAACTCGCTTGGTATATTTCTTTTCGTGAGAGTTTCTTCTCCTGATATTTTATCACGTGATCCGGTAAGATGTATTATACGGTAGTGATTACAGCAGTTAATCTATTTTACCGACGTTTGTCAACATCTGCTACTCGGTGATACTATTGTTATGTACATTTGATCTCGTAATATTCACTTCTAACCCCATCGTGACCACTATCAGCGCAAAAAAAAATAAAACTGGAGAGGATATAGTAAAATTTGATTATAATATTATTGTTAACCTCAGTACCATCATTGTACTTGTACATACAGATCTGTTTTGAACGATAAACCCACTGACACTGTAAGTTATGGGGGG